>QJNX01000342.1:0-61423 GCA_004155925.1 Monosporascus sp. MG133
TTTTTTTTATTTTTTTTTTTTTTTTTTTTTTTTTTTTTTTTTTTTTTTTTTTGCTTTAAGGCTGGTTAAAGGATAATTTATTTTGTTAAAATAATAATTAAACGTTTTTAGGACGATCTTCTTATTTCGAAAATACCTTATGCATATTATTAATATTTTAATAATTATTAGATTATATAATTTAAATATTAAAAGGCGTAAAAACTTACGGATATATTTTTAATGCTTATTTAGCTGGCCTAATTAAAAAAATTAACTTTTTTATTTTCGTAAAATTAATTATTTACGTTTTTTTTTAATTTAATTTTTATATAAATTTCGATTATAAAAATCGAACGTATATATTAAATTACTTCGTTTATTAAAATCCTTTTAATAATAATATTTATTTTTATAATAACCATTTATATATAATATTATTTATAGGCAAGATTTTCATTAACATGGACTTCGTTAGATTTAACGGAGAGCCTGGATGTTATGACCAGAGGCCTTGGCTTAATAATAGACGGTCGGAAGTTATGGGACGAACTTCCGATATGGACCTAGGGTTACGTAATAGGCTCGATGGATTCGAAAGGCCTGGTTGGACTTAAGGGGATTTGGCACGTCGAGCCAATCAAGCCAGGCGACGGCTCGAAATGGTTCGGTAAGTTCGAAAGAACTTAATTATTAAAAAAAAAAAAAAAAAACTAAATCGAACTAATTAAATTAAAAATAATATATATACGTTCGTTATTTTTTTATAATTTAAATAATACCAGCTTATAATATAACTTAATTACCTAAATTACCTTTAATATTTGTTATTATTAAACATAATTATATCTTTAATTTATTACTTAAATTCTTATAACATTATTATTAACATAAACCGTACGATTAAAATTTAATAATTAATTAAATTAATTAGCCGTTATACGTTATAAGTTTTTATTTAATAATATAATTAAATTTTAAATAATATACTATACCATTAACATATCGGATAATATCTAAAAACCTATTACACAATAATATAAAAATACGATTAAAAAATTTAAAGAAATTATTTAACGTCTTAAAGCTTAAATTAATACCATCCGGACTAACGAAATCAAAATTAAACCTAAAAAGTCCGAGCCTTATAACGGGAAAAATAACGTATAAAGCTTCCTTACCCAAATACGCATTTATTTCCGTTTCGAAAAAATTATTAATAAAGCTAACAAAATTCTTACAGTTACGGCGTTTTTTTTAAAAAAAAACGCCCTAAATTAATTTAAACCTACTTTACAAAATTACCTAAAAAATAAAAAATCGGATCAGTAATAAGTTACCAAAATCCTTTTCTAATATTATATTAATTTCGAAAAAAAAATTAAAGGTTAATTTCGGAAATCTAAACGAAAAAAAATTTATAATACAAAAAATTTAAAAAACAATATTAAAAACGAAATTATTAAAATAACATACCTTATTACCCTAAATAAATATATCGTAAAAATAATCAAAATCAATAACCGATAATATAAACGACGATAGAAATAAAAAAAACAGTTTATTCCTAAAACCAGGTTTACGGAAACTAACTAAAATAAAAAGTACAATACATTTTCCACCGCTTACGTGTTATAACCCGACGGCTTGGCCTAAAGACAAACGGTCGGAGAACCTAAAACTTGTCTCCGACGTAGGTCCCAGGTTACGTAATTAGCTCAAAGGTCTTAAAAACCTTGGCGCTTTAAGCCCCTTAAGCTTACGATAAACTTAAAGGTTTTAATGAACTTAAAGGTCTAAGTTGTTTAAATACCTTAAGTCAAAAATAATATATATATATTCGTTATTTTTTTATAATTTAAATAATATTAACTTATAATATTACTTAATTATTTAAATTACCTTAATATTTATTATTACTAAATATAATTATACTTTTAATTTATTATTTAAAATTTTATAATATTATTATTAATATAAACCGTATAATTAAGGTTTAATAATTAATTAAATTAATTAACCGTTATACGTTATAAATTTTTATTTAATAATATAATTAAATTTTAAATAATACGTTATATCGTTAATATATTAAACGAAACTTAAAAATTTATTATATAATAATATAAAAATATAATTAAAAAATTTGAAAAAATTATTTAACGTTTCGAAATGTAGGTTAACGTTATTAAAATTAACAAAATTAAAATTAAGCCCAAAAAATCCGAACCTTACGATAGAAAAAATAATATATAAAGTTTTCTTACTTAAATACGTATTTATTTCCGTTTTAAAAAAATCGTTAATAAAGTTAATAAAATTTTTACGGTTATAACGTTTTTAAAAAAAAACGTTTTAAATTAATTTAAGCTTATTTTACGAAATTTCCTAAAAAATAAAAAATCGGATCAGTAATAAGTTACTAAAACTTTTTTTAATATTATATTAATTTCGAAAAAAAATTAAAAATTAATTTCGGAAATTTAAACGAAAAAAAAATATAATATAAAAAATTTTCGATTTAAAATAAAAAGGATTAACGTTTAAGTACGTAATAACGTTTAAAAACCTTATAACTAAAATAAAATAAATAAACGAAAAAAATAATAACTTAATCGATTTTTTTTAAAAAGTTAAAAAATAACGTTAAAAACGAAATTATTAAAATAATATGCTTTATTACCTTAAATAAATATATTATAAAGGCCGTAAAAATTAATAACCGATAATATAAATAACGGCAAAAGCGAAAAAAATAATTCGTTCCTAAATCCAGGTTTATAAAAACCAGCTAAAATAAAAAATACGATATACCTTTTATTACTTACGGAATAATACTAAAACCTATAAAATTAAAAATTACTTAAAAAAAGGATTAAAGTTAAATCAAGTATTATAATTACGATAAAATAAGTTACGTAAAAAATTAATATAAAACCCTTAAAAAATAACGTAATAATTAAATTCCGGTATTAAAAAAATAACCGAAAAATAAAAAAACCGTTATTTTCGGCATAATTAAAAAAAAGGAAAACTTTAACTTACCTTTAAAAATACAAAAAAAATTACGAAAGATTAAGGTATTTTCTTAGGCCGTAATTATCCGATAACGTATTATTACGGTTAAATTAACGGTTATTTAATAATTATAAAAATATAAAAGATGGAAAAAATTAATACCAAAAATACGAATATTTCGTATATAATAAAAAAAATTTAATAACAAAAATAATAAAAATTAAATAAATAAATTAAAAAATATTAAAATTAAAACAAAACCTTATATTTAAAAAAACCTAATCGATATAGGAAATTATATGTTATTTATTACAAAAAAACTTATTACTTACGATACGAAAAATAACGGAAATATATTTAATAAAAATAAATACGAATATATAAATAAAAATTCGACTTCCAGACCTAAACCGGAAACAACCTTAAGGACCAGAAATAGTACAAATATTTACGTATTATGGCCATATAAAACGATATCGACGTTATTACGGCGTCGGAAAGCTGGCCGGAAGGGAAAACTTACTTTAAGCAGGATTTTATATACTATTATAAATAATACGATTATAAAACGTAAGAAAAATGGATTTATTAAATAATAATAAAGGTATAACGAAAAGTAATAAATAACTTATATTTCCGACGTACTTATGCCGATAATCCCGAAAAAAAAAAGAAAAAATCGGAAAATACCTAATAAAAATAACTTAATACCGTACTTAATATCAAAAATAATAAAGGTATTAAAGTTAATTAATAATAATAATAAACGAAAAGTAAGTTATAACGATAAATTAATCGGAAAAAACCGAAACCTTTAAAAAATAAGTTATTAACTTAACGAATCGAATAAAACGATATAAAGAAAAAATTCTCGAATTAAAAGTTTAATTATGCTAATAAGAAAAATAATTAAAATAATTACAAACATAAACCCCCCAAAAAAACGTTACCTATAAAAAAACCATAAATTAACAAAAATAAAAAAAGTTAATATATATCCCTTAAAAAAGCTTTATATACGATAATAAAAAGGATAAAAATTCCTTTTATTATAATTAAAATACGAATTAGAAAAAAATAATATATCGTTATAATAAATTACGAAACCGATCCGAATTATATTAAATTAAAAGTAATTAACGAATTACGTTTATTATAAAAAAATAAAACCGAATTTTACGAAATTAAAAATACAAAAAGTATTAAATTTATTTATAATAACGGATAAATTAACCGTAAAATTAATTACCTCGAAACTTATATTTAAAAACGAAAATAAACCGTTAACTTCGATATTATTTTAATACGAAATTACGACATAATTTTCAGAAAAAAATAACTATATTAATATAACCTTTTAATCGATTAAAAAATTGGCCAAATAAAATTTATTTTATTTTTTACCGACAAAAACGATTCGGAAATTTTTTATTATTATTTAACTAATAATAACGATAATAAATATAAACATAAAAATACGATAAAAACCTTATTACTTAAAGGAATACGATATATATAAAAAAAAGAACGAAATAAATATATACGACATATTATTATTATAATTAAAATACGGTTATACGAAATAAACGATAATTTATAACACCCGTCTTAAAAGCCGGAAAAAAATAATTAAAATATTACCATAATATTACAAATACGAAAAACTTTTTAAAAAACAAATCGAAATAAAATTATTAAAACATAATAAATAAAATTATAAAATAATCTTAAAAAATAATAAAATAATTATTTTTCATCTTATATATAATTTAAACCAATAAAAATTATACATATTATAAAAATACCTCGAAAATAAATTACGTAAAAAATATATTAAACGTTTTAAATTATTAATAAAATATCCCATATTTTTCGTATAAAAAAATAAAAAATTACGATTAATAATTAATTACCGATAATTAAACGATATCATAATTAAAAACCGTACGCTTTTATCTTTAATTATTAAAATAAAAAATTACTTTTACGGAACTAAATAATTTATTACCCTAAATTTACGAAACGGATATAATTTAATCCGTATTAAGTTAAAAAACGAATAAAAGATAATTTTTAAAACTAAATACGGATTATACGAATATTTAATAATACCGTTTGGACTTATTAACGTACCGGTAATTTTCCAAAAAATAATTAATTATATATTACGCGAATATTTTAATATTTTTATTATTTATTATTTCGATAATATTTTTATTTACTTAAATTTAAAATAAAATAAAAAATACGTCCATAAAATTTTTTAAATCTTATAAAATATTAATTTCTTAATTAATGCCGAAAAAAGTAAATTCCATAAATAAAAAATACCGTACTTAAAATACGTTATTATTTTAGGATATATTAAAATAAATCTCAAAAAAATAATAACAATTTAAAAATAAAAAGTATTTATTATAATTACCGAAATTTAAACTTTTTTCGAATTTGTTAATTATTACCGAAAGTTCGTTCGTAATTTTAATAAAATCGTAATACCTTTATTTAACCTAATTAAAAAAAAATTTAAGTTTTAATAAACGGCCGAAATAAAAAAAACTTTTTAAAAAATTAAAAACGTAACTATTAATAAATTAATACTAATTATATACGATCCGAACCGTTCCGTAAAATTAAAAACCGATATTTCGGATTACGTATTAAATATAATAATCGGATATAAAAATAATTAAGATAATTTATACCTTATTATATTTTACTTTTACAAATTAAAAGAAATTAAATTAAATTACGCTATTTTAAATAAATTTTTTTTAATAATTATTAACGCCTTTAAAAAATTTAAATATTACCTTAAAAAAACCTTATATTAAGTTAAAATATATACAAATTATAAAAACCTTACCCGGTTTATTATTACCCGAAAATTAACAAAACGATAATTCCGTTACGTAAAATACCTTTCGGAATTCGATTTTATTATTATTTATAAAAAAAGGTTAAAAAAATTAAAATAAATGCTTTAAATAAATAACCAAACTTAAAAAAAGTTTTTAAAATTTTATATTAAATATTCGACTTAATAAAAAAAGGATATATAAAACCATAATAAATTACGATAATTAAAAAAATAATACCTAATTTATACTAACAAATTTAATAATATAATAATTAACTACCAAAATTTTTTTTTTAACAAAACCCAAATATTAAAAAAATTCCAAAAAAAACTAATACGCAAAATACATAAATACCAATTATACGGATACCCGGAAATCCACAAAACCCTAAAAAGGTTATAATATACATATTACTTTCCCAAAATAAAGTTAATAATAAAAAAAGTTTTACGAAAATATAATTTATATAACAAAACTAAAATATAACGTTATAAATTATACGGAAAATTATAACTATTACTAATTATAAAACGACCGTAAAATTTAATTATTTTTAATTTTATTACCAAATTACCATTATCAAAAAATCCAATAATAGATATATATTACGATAATATTTTTATAATCGTAAATTGATTCATAAATTTTTTTTATTTTTTACTATTTAACGAAAATACGAACGTAAAATAATTAACGTACGTTTTTTTAAATACCTTATTAATATATACGGATTTCTAATAAAGATAATATCTAACAAAAGAATTATATTTATTTCAAAATTTTGGCAAAACCTTATAATACAGTTAGGCCTAAACCATAAACTTTCCAACACCTTTAAACCACAAACAGACGGCTAAATAGAAAGAATTAACTAGATATTTAAAACCTACCTACGGTATTATATTAACTACGAACAGAATAACTGGGTCGAAAAGCTGCCAATAACCCAGTTAGCTTATAACATAAGTTATCACGAAAGCATCAAAATAATACCAACCAATGCCAATTTCGGTTTCATGCCAAAAATTTATCGAAACTTACAGAAAGAAGGGCCAATTAATGTCAAAATAATCCTTATTTCAGAACAGCTCAGATAATTATATACAAAAATAAAAACAGAACTTAAATTCGTACGCATTTAGATGTAAAAATATTATAACTAGAAAAGGTTAAAAGGACCAATTTTCCAGAAAGGGGAAATGGTTTACTTAGCCACCAAAAATATCTAAATTAAACGACCTAACAAAAAACTCGATTTTAAGTATATCGGATTATATAAAATCGCAAAGAAAATTTCAAAAAATAATTATTAATTAAAATTACCCCCCAAAATCAAATTATATCCCGTTTTTTATATTTCCTTATTAAAGTTAATAACAGATATAATTTAAATCTATACGGAACTAAAAAAAAAAATAATAAAAAACGTATTAATATAAAAAATTAAAAAAAAATTTAAAATTAAAAAAAAGGATGGAAAAAAATAATACTTAATTAAATAAAAAAATTATCCGGAATTAAAAAATATATAAAAGCTTATAAAAAACCTTACGAAAATTTAGTACCTATTAAAAAAAATTTATTAATAATATCGGCAGTACCAAAATTAAATATATTCCAGTTTAATAATTAATTAATAAAAAAAACGGCTTATATTAAAACGGCCAATTTAGTTTTTAATTATTATTATGCCCTTTTTAATCGTTTAAATTTTTTTATTACTGCCGTATCTTAAATACCGTAACATAATATTTTAATTTTACGACAGTATAAAACCTTATATTATTTTTAAAAACGGTTTAATTTATTAATAACGAAACGAAAAATTTTTCGTATTTATTTTTCTTTACGTTTTAACCGTTTTTTTTTGTTTAAAAATCGTTAATATTTAAAAACCAAAAAATTAAACAAATTATAAAAATTTTTATATTCGACATAACGAAAATATTTTCCGGAATTAAAATAAACCTTATAAATTTTCCGTTTAAATTTGTAACGAAAATACGAAATATAAAAAAATTTAATAAAATTAAAAATTTTAATCCGTTTCGATTAAATTAAAACGTTATTACGTTTAAATAATTTTTATTTTTTAATACGATTAAATATAATAACCAAAATAATCCGAAAATAATATATAAAAAAAAATTACTTACCAGATAAATACGATAAATAAATTAATTTTTAAAAACAAAAATTTTTTTAAAAAAAAATTTATATTATAATCCGAAAATTTAACTTAAAAATAAATTATCGGAAAATTTAAAACTTATTTCCGACGTAAATTTTAAGTTACGTAATTAACTTAAAGGTTTTAAAAACTTTAATATTTTAAATCCCTTAAATTTATAATAAACTTAAAAATTTTAACGAATTTAAAAATTTAAATCGCTTAAATATTTTACGTTAAAAATAATATATATACGTTCGTTATTTTTTTATAATTTAAATAATACCAGTTTATAATATAACTTGGTTATTTAAATTATTTTAATATTTATTATTACTAGACGTAATTATACCTTTAATTTATTATTTAAATTTTTATAATATTATTATTAACATAAACCGTATAATTAGGGTTTAATAATTAGTTAAGCCAGTCAGCCGTTATATTTAAATAATTATATATAGAAATAAAAACTAAATTTAAATTCGTACGTATTTAAATACAGAAATATTATAACCAAAAAAGGTTAAAAGAATTAACCTTTTAAAAAGGGAAAATAATTTACCTAGCTACCAAAAATATCCAGACCAAACGACCTAACAAAAAATTCGATTTTAAATATATCGAACCATATAAGGTTACAAAAAAAATTTCAAAAAATAATTATTAATTAAAACTATCCCTTAAAATTAAGCTATATCTGGTTTTTTATATTTCTTTATTAAAGTTAATAATAGATATAATTTAAATCTATACGGAATCAAAAAAAAGTAACAAAAAATATACCAATATAAAAAATTTAAAAAAATTTCGAAATTAAAAAGGAAAAATTTTTTTTTAATTAAAAAAAAAAATTACCTAAAATTAAAAAATATATAAAAACTTATAAAAAACCTTACGAAAATTTAATATTTATTAAGGAATTTTTACTAATAATATCGGTAATATTAAAATTAAATATATTTTAATTTAATAATTAATTAATAAAAAAACAGTTTATATTAAAACGGCTAGTTCGGTTTTTAATTATTATTATATCTTTTTTAATCGTTCAAATTTTTTTATTACTGTTATATTTTAAATATTACGATATAATATTTTAATTTTATAACGGCATAAAATCTTATATTATTTTTGAAAACGATTTAATTTATTAATAATAAAACGAAAAATCTTTTACGTTTATTTTTTTTACGTTTTAACCGTTTTTTTTTATTTAAAAATCGTTAATATTTAAAAACGGAAAAATTAAATAAATTACAAAAATTACCATATTCGATATAACAAAAATATTTTTCGGAATTAAAATAAATTTTATAAATTTTCCGTTTAAATTTATAACAAAAATACGAAGTATAAAAAAATATAATAAAATTAAAAATTTTAATCCGTTTCGATTAAATTAAAACGTTATTATATTTAAATAATTTTTAATTTTTAATACGATTAAATATAACGACCAAAATAATCCGAAAATAATATATATAAAAAAAATTATTTATTAAATAAATATAATAAATAAATTAATTTTTAAAAATAAAGATTTTAAAGCAAAAAAATCGTATTATAACTTAAAAATTTAACTTAAAAATAAATGGTCGGAAAATTTAAAATTTATTTTTAACATAAATTCCAAATTACGTAATTAATTTAAAGATTTTAAAAATTTTAACGTTTTAAATGTTTTAAGTTTATAATAAGTTTAAAAATTTTAATAAACTTAAAAATTTAAGTTACTTAAATATTTTAAGCTAAAAATAATATATATATATTCGTTATTTTTTTATAATCTAAATAATACCAATTTATAATATAACTTAATTACTTAAATTACCTTAATATTTATTATTACCAGACGTAATTATACCTTTAGTTTATTATTCAGATTTCCATAATACTACTGCCAACATAAACCGTACGACTAGGGTTTAATAATTGGTTAAGCCAGTCAGCCGTCATATTACGGAACAGCACCAAAACCCATAAAATTAAAAACAACCCAAAAAAAAATTAAAACAAAATCAAATACTACAACTGCAACAAAATAAGCTACATAAAAAATTAATACAGGGCCCCTAAAAAATAACGTAACAATTAAACCCCGGTACCCAAAAAACGACCAAAAGATAAAAATAATAAGGCCGTAACTTTCGGCATAATTATGAAAAAAAAAACCCCTAACCTATCCCCAGAAATACAGAAAGGATTACGAAAAACTAAAATACTTTTCCAGGCCGCAATTACCCGATAACGCGCCGCCATAACTAAACCAACGGTCATCTAATAACTACAAAAATACGACGGATGGAAAAAAATTAATACCAAAAAAACTAACTTTTCGTAAGTAATAAAAAAATAATAACGATAAAAAATAATAAGAATTAAATAAATAAATTAAAGAATACTAAAGTTAAAACGAAGCCTTATACTTAAAAAAACCCGATCGATATGTAACGAACCTGTTATATATCCACCTGGAGGTATAAGCAGTATTTGAAATAAGGATTCTTAATTTGCAGGTAATAATAATATAATAAATGGGATGTTCGTTAAAAAAATTTACGGACTTTTCCCTTAATCGGAAAACGATATAGTTATTTTTAATTAAAGATTTAAATTAATAATTAAAAAGCGAAATTAAATAGGTATTATTTATATAAGAAACCGTTCGTTATATATTTAATTACGATAAGTAAATATATCGTAAATTTGTTTAATTTATGTAATTTATAGGATTTAATTAAAAATTATTTAAACCTTAACGTAAGAAAATTAAGTTTTTTCTTATTTAAGGTTAACCCGGTCGGAATTTTTTTTAAAGATTTCCGAAAATCGGTTTTTTTAAAATAGGAATTTTTGTTTTTGTATTATAATATTATTTTCCCTTTTTAAGGATTTTTATTTTAAAAATAAAACCGTAAGTAATTTTTTCGTTATTTATTAAAAAGGTTTTTTTTTTTGCTTTTTTTAATTAACTTTATTATGATAAGTTATATTTAAAAGGAAAAAGGAAAACGAAAATTACGTTCGAATTAACGCGATTTTCGTAATATTCGTATTAATTTGATTAAAATATTTGGTATTAAGGTATTTTTTTGTTTTAATTATATTCGTTTTAGAAAAGTTAATTTTTTTTTGTTTTAGGGAATTAAAGTTATAATTATTATATTTGCCGTTAACGTTTATTTTATAACGTTTTAATTATAAATTTTTTAAAAAAATGAACGAAATTTAAAATCGTTTGTTTCGAAAGTAACGAAAAATTAAAGATAATTTTTTAGCGTTTTAGGAAATTGCGAAAAGGGAATAAAAGGTAATAAAAAAAAGGTTGGTTAAATTATGGCGTTAGTAAAATAAAAAATTAAAAGAATTTATTAGGAAATTAAAACGGTTACGTTTTTAATAGGATTTTTTAAAAAAAAAAGGGTTTTAAAAATATTAAAGGAAGGTTTAGAGTTAGATTAATTGGAAAAATGGGAAAGGTTGGAAAAAAAAACGTTATATGGAAACGGAATAAGTACGGTTTATTTTTGAAATAAATGCCGCGGTAAAAATATTTACTTTTTTCGGTTAAAACGTTTTAAATCTGGACCTAAATATAGGACCGTTATTACCTGCGATTTTGGCTGGATTAAAAACGGTCGGTTAGGATTTTGCTGGTAAAAATTTTAAATTAGGTTTATCGTATTTGTTAGGTATTTAAGTAATTTTTAGGTATTATTTTTAAGTAGGTAATTTATTTATTTAATTAAATATTAGATTTTATTTTTGATTATTTTAGAATTTAATATTTTTTCGATTTCGTATTTATTATCGTCCCTTTCGATTTCGAGATTTTTTTTAAATAGGGCGTTTTTTGGGGCTGGTTTTAATAAGGAAATATGGAATATAAGGTATATTTTTATGGTTTTAGGTAATAATAGTTTGTAATTAATTTTTAAAATAATTTTTTCGATTTTAAACGGGTTAAGTTTTTTAAAATTAAGTTTATCGTTAGGTTTTTTCGTTTTAATTTGGGAAAGGTTTAACGTTACGTTTTATTTTTAACGTAATAAGTAAATTTTATTTTTTTTCGTTAAAATTAATTCTTTAATTTTTTTTATTATAATATTAGGTTAATTTTTGTTGCAAAAATTATAACTTAATTTAAAGTCGGATTTATATTATTTTAATTTTTGTTATTATTATTTTTATTCGTAAAATTATGGTAATAATAATTAATACCTTACGTATTAATTATTTTGGTTATTAAGTTATTACGTCGTATTTATATATAATTATATAAGATAATATATTTATATTTTTATTAATGGACGTATTATAAATTATTTACGTAAATAATAAAAGTTTAATTTAATTATTTTATTAATAATTAACGTAATTCCGAAAATATTATTTTAAAATCTGGTTTAATTATTTTATTTAATTATTTGTTTAAAGATAATAAATTATTAAAAACTTTAATTTAATATTAATTTGTTTAAAAAAGCTAATACCGAATTTAAATATAAAAAGTTTATTTTAATTTAAAATATTTTTTTTAATATTCCGTATTTATCGAAATAGTATCGAATAAAAACGTAAGTTAGTTATTTTATAGTTACGGTTTTTTTAAAAGGTAAAAAGTATCCGTATTTGGTAAATTTATTAATAATTACTTATACCGTATTATACTTAATTTTAATAACGGGATTTTTTGTTATAAAGAAATTAATATTAAAATTTTAAATTATAATATTTTATGTTTTATTAGGTATATTTATAGGTTATAATAAGTTATACGGCTTATGGTAAATTATTTTTGCTTTATTATAAATATTATAATTTTTAATTACTTATTTAATTATTTGGCAAAGTTTTAAGAAATCGTATTTTTCTTAAAGTTATTTAATACTTTTAAAAATTTTTTAGTATTTATGTAATAAGTTTTCGTAAAATTTTTTAACGAATTTTTTTGTTATTAACGGGGGATATAAATTTTGCCGTAAAATAATAATTAGTTTTTATTATTTCCTTTTAATTAATTTTTTTTTCGTTTTTTTAAATTGTAAAAGTTTTTAAATTAAATTAACTTTTTTAAAGTAAGTTATTTTAACGTTACGTATAATTATATTATTTTATCGTTTTTCCGATATAACATTTATATATATCGTTTAAAAATTTTTAAATCGTAATTTTCTTTTCGGTTTAAAATATCCGTTTGGATATTTTTTTTACTTTTAATATGAAAAATTTTAAAGTTAAATTTGGATAAAAAAATTATTTAATTTTTATAATATTTATTTAGTTTTTAAGTAATTATAAATCGAATAAGATTTTTATGGTTTAAATAAATATTAAATAATTTTTTGGTTTTATTAAAAAATGGTTTTTATTTTTTAAGTATTAAATAATCGTTAATAATTTTTTATCGTAAATAGGATATTTAAATTTTACGTTCTTAAGGGTTTTAAAAAAATACGTTATTAAATATTTTTTTTTTAATTATTTTAAAATTATTTTAAGGGCGTAATTTAAAATATTTATTTTAAGTCGGTTTTTTTTTATTATGGTTTAGTAACTTAATTACCGAAGCGTTAACGATTTTATCCTTAATTATTTAAAAAACTTTTTTTGCTTTTTTAAAAATTTAAATTTTTTTTACTTACTTTTTGGTAATAAGTTTGGTTAAGAAGTTAATAAGTTTATTATAATTTTGGATTAAGGATTATATATAACCGGTAAATCCTAAAAATTAACGAATATTAATAATAATAATTTTATTTAAGATTAATTAATTTTTTATAATTTTTAATTTAAAATTTAAAATTTAAATTTATTCCGGGGTAATAATAAAACTTAAAAAGTTTAATTCTAAATATATTAAAGGTTTTTTTTTTTTTTTTTGCGTTTATTAATAAGTTAACTTTTTTTTAAAATTTTAAAACTTAAATAACGTATTTTTTATATTTTTTTAAAGTTTTTAAATAAATAAAAATATCGTTTAAATAAAAACGAATTTATTTAAAAATTTTCGTAAAATAATAATAAATATATATTAAAAGTTAATTAAAGCGTTAATTAAACCTTAAAGTATAACTTTATATTTATAATATTTATAAATAATTTTAAAGGTAATTTTTTATTTTTTACCTTTAATTATTCGAATTAAATAATAACCGTTTAATAAATTTAAAGCTATAAATTATTTAATTTTATTAATATTTTTTTATAATATATATTAATATTAAGGGATATTTATTTTTAATCGTAATATTATTTAATTATCCATAATTATATATTTATCGGTATATTAGATTTTTATTATTATCGATTCGGATTTTATTATTTTTTATTTTTAGTATTATTATAACTAAATACCTTATAAATAATTCGGATTTTTAAATATAACTTTTTTTAAGGTTTCGTTAAAAGCTTTTTTAAAAAACCTTAATTTTTTTAGGATTTATATAATAAATTTAATAAAGCTTTAAATAATATTTTTTTAATAAAAATCCGATAATTTTATTAATTATAATTTAACAATTTTTTTCGGGTTCGTTTTTTAAATAACCTTTTAAACCGTCGATATTTAAGGGATATTATTATCGTAAGGTTAAAAATTTTGATTTTTTTAATTATATAATAAATTTTATGGAATTTTTCCTTAAAATTAATTTATAAAAACGTTTATTTTTTTAAATTAATTAATAAATTATTAAAACGAAGTTATAATATTCTTAAAATAATATCGTATCTTAAAATGTCGGCGATATTAAAAGTAATCCGTTTTAAATATCCTTATATTTAAATTTTAATTTTTTTTTATTTTTCGGAAAATTCGACCGTTATTATAAATAAATAAGTTTTTATTTATTATTCGTAACTTATAGGATTATTATTTATATTTTTAAAAAATCCGATATTTTTCGGTTATTTTAAGAAAAATAAAGTTTCTTTTTATTCCGGAATTAATTATAACGTTAAATATCTTGCTTTTATAATAAATAGGAATTTCGATTTAATTCCCTATTTTTTTTTTACTTCGTATAAGGTTTTATATATAAGGGTTTTTCGGTACCTTATTTTCGAAGGCCTTTATTATTTTTTAATTAATATAATTTAGGGGCTAAATAGCGTTTTTATTTACGTACCTTCCGGGCTATATATTTAATATAATAATTATTTATGTATTTAAATTATTTTTTATTATTGAGCTGGTATTTAAAGATAATTATTTTCCTTTAATTTTTCTTTTAATTTTATATTTTACGAATTATCGGGTTAAAAGGGTAAATTTCCGAAAGGGGTATTTTTATAATTAGGAAGTTATATTTATCGCAAGGTATTGGTACGTAATATAAATATTTTTATGCTATAATTTTCTGGCTTTGTTTTAATTTAAGGTATAAATAATAAAATTTAAGGTAATTTGGTTATTAGGGAACTTTTATATATTTATACTTATTATTTAATTTTGTAAACGTTTTTTCGTTATATTTTAGCAAAAATTTTTTTTTTTTAGTTTTTTAGTAAATAAAGTAGTTATAATTATAGTAAGTAATAAAATATAAAAACCCGTAATTTGCTGTTGGTTTGGGGTATATTATATATTTCGGAAGAATGTATTATTCGGAAGATAATTATTTATGGTTATCGAAATTTTTTCGTAATTAACCGTTTTGGTCGTATATTTTATATTTTTATGTATCGAGGTAATAAATATATTTTAACGTAATGGTTATTTTAAAACTTGTTTGTTTTAAATAATATTTGTAAGCTTTAATTATAATATTTTTGTAAATGGTATAATTTTTATAGTTTGGGTTGTTATTTTTAACCTTATTAATTGTAATAATAATAAATTTTTAATCGGCGGAAATAACGTTTATTTTCTTTTTATCTTTATCTTTATCGTTTATATTTCGTTCGGCCGCACGGATTTTTTTTTTTTTGGGCTGGGGAATTTTAAGCTTTTAAAAAAAAATTTAGGGATTTTTTTTTTCGTTAGAAAGTAATATTCGTTTTTAAAATAATTTTTTTTGTTACAGTTAAAATATTTAATTTTGAACTTATTTTTTTTTAGATTCCGTTAAAGCCGTATTAATTTCTTTTTGAAATTTGTTTTTTTGTTTTTTTGTTAATACTAAAGCGTTTATTATTATTCCGTTTGTTAATATTTTTTAAAGTATCGGTTAAAAATATGCCGGTCGGAAATAATAACTTTATTTATATATTCCTTAAAGGGGTCCGTTTTAAATACCTTAAATCTTTTATCTTTAATTTAAGGTTTTAAGTTATTATAATAAGGAAAAAATAATATATCTTGGGGTAACTTGGAAATAACCGTTAGCTGGTTAAATTTAATTATATATTCGGTTATTAATATAATTTGTTAAAGTTTATATATTTATTTAATAATATGTTATTATTTATTTATATTTTTAAACGAAATTCGTATTCGTTTTTCGAAGTTCTTATAATTATTAAAAATATAATTAATAATATTTAAATAATTGTCGGAAGGATTTATTAGGTAATCGTTAAAAATAGGTTCGAATTAATCGAATATTTTTTTAATAAGTAATTAGAAAATAGTTATTATTTTCTGGTAATTTTCCGTTAAAGAACTTTCGTATTATTTAAGGTAAAGTTTAACCTTAATTAAGAATCCTTTTATATTAATAGATTTATTATAAGGTTTGGGAATAATTAGTTTATAACCTTTAATATCGGGCATTTTATAATAAATAAAAAAGGGTATAATTTTTTTTTGTTTTTAACTAAATAAGAAAGGGGTAAGAATTTGCGGATAAAAAGTAGGTATCTTAAAGAAAGGTGCTGGCTTTTTTGGTCGGAAAATAATTCCTAAAAGGGTAAAAAAAAATTTTAATTATCGGGCAAATTTAACGATTTTTTTAAAAAAAAATTTTACGATTTCCTTAATTATAAGGTTTAATCGTTAATTAATCGTAAAATTTTTTTTTCCCTTTTTTTTCCGATTTTATAATAAGAATTTTTTTAAAAAAATTTTTTATGGTTAAATTTTTTAAGAAGGATTTCGATAAATTTTTTTATTTCCTTAAAAATAAGTGTTAATTATTATTAAATAAAAAAAACCTTTTTTTAATCTTTAATTTTAATAACCTTTAATAATATGTTATCGATTAATTAAAAAACTTTTTTAATAAGGGATAAATTACTTAATCTGGTTATTAATTTTTTATTAATTAATAATAAAAATCGAATATATTATTTATTTATTAAACGTTATTTTATAATATCGTTTTTATTAAGTTTAGAAAAATTTATACCTAATTAAACCTTAAATTATTTATTAATTATTAATTAAAAAATTATTAAAATATAACGAATTTGTTATATATTTACTTAAAGATATAAATAATATCCGAAATAAAGGTTTTTAATTTATAAGTAATAATAATATAATAAATAAAATATTCGGTAAAAAAATTTACGGATTTTTCCTTTAATCGGAGAACGGTATAATTATTTTTAATTAAAATTTTAAATTAAATAAGTATTATTTATATAAAAAATTATTCGTTATATATCTAATTACGATAAGTAAATATGTCGTAAATTTATTTAATTTATATAATTTTATAATTTAATTAAAAATTACTTAAATTACTTAAATTAACTAAATCACCTAAACCTTGGCACGGGGAAGCCAAACTTCTCCTTACCCGAGGTTTACCCGGTCGGAACCTCCCTCAAAGACCTCCGAGGACCGGTTTCTCCAAGACAGGAACCCCTGTTCCTGTACTGTAACACGATATAAGAAATTATATATTATCCATTACAAAAAAATTTCCTACTTACGATACGAAAAATAATAAAAATATATCCAATAACGACTTATACGCATATATAAACAAAAATTCAATTTTTACACCCAAATAAAAAGTAACCTTAAAAACTAAAAATAATACAAATACTTACGTACCATAACTATATAAAACGATATCTACGTTATTGTTACAGTACAGGAACAGGGGTTCCTGTCTTGGAGAAACCGGCCTCCGGAACCTGGTGTGGGCTCCTTACGGCTGATTTTCGGGTAAAGAAAACTTGGCTTTTTTTACGCCAAGATATGGTAATCTGGTAGATCTGGTAGATTTAAAAATAAATCTAACAGATTTTATAAATTTACGATACATTTATTAAGTCCAGGATGGATATATAACGAACGGTTTCTTATATAGATAATACCTATTTAATTTCGCTTTTTAACTATTAATTTAAATTTTTAATTAAAAATATCGTTTTCCGATTAAGGGAAAAATCCGCAAACTTTTTTAACGAATACTTTATTTATTATGTCATTATTATTTACAAATTAAGTATTTTTAATTTCGGATATTACTTATATCTTCAGGTAAATATATAATAAATTTGTTATATTTTGATAATTCCTTAATTAATAACTAACGAATAATTTAAGGCCTAATTAAGTATAAGCTTTTTTAAACTTAATAAAAACGATATTATAAAACGACGTTTAGTAAATAAATAATATATTTAATTCCCGTTATTAATTAATAAGAAATTAGTAACCGGATTATATAATTTATCCCTTATTAAAAAAGTTTTTTAGTTAATCGATAATATATTATTAAAGATTAGTAAAGTTAAAGGATAAAAAAAACCTTTTTCTTTTTAATAATAATTAACCCTTATTCTTAAGGAAATAAAAAAGATTATCGAAATTTTTCCTAAAAAATCCGACTAAAAAGAAAAAAAGATGAAGGAAATTCCCATTACAAAATCGGGAAAAGGAAAAGAAAAAAAATTAACGATTAATTAACGACTGGATTTTATGGCTAAGGAAATTATTAAATTCCAGAAAGAAAATGCTAAATTCGCCTAATAATTAAAAAGGCTTCCGCCTTTTTAAAAACCATTTCCCGATTAAAAACTTCAGTACCCTTTTTTAAGATACTTATTTTTCGTTTACGAACTTTTACCTTTTTTTTATTTAATTAAAAACGAAAAAAAATTATATCCTTTTTTACTTATTATAAAATACTTAATATTAAAGGTTATAAATTAATTACCCCCAAACTTTATGATAGATCCATTAATATAAATGAATTCCTGGTTAAGGCCAGATTTTACTTTAAATAGTATAAAAGTTCTTTTACGGAAAAGTACCAAAAAATAATGGTTATCTTCTAATTACTTGCTGGAAAAATATTCGATTAATTCGAACCTATTTTTAGTAATTACCTAATAAATCCTCCCGACGATTATTTAAATATTACTAATTATATTTTCAATAATTATAAAAATTTCGAAAAACGAATACGAACTTTATTTGGAAATATAAATAAGTAATAATATGCAGTTAAATAAATATATAAATTTCAGCAAATTATATCAGCAACCGAATACATAATTAAATTTAACCGGTTGACGGCCATTTTTAAATTATTCCAAAATATATTATTCTTTTTTTATTATAATGGCCTAAAACTTTAGGTTAAAAATAAAATATTTAAGGTACCTAAAACGGATTGCTTTAAGAAATATATAAACAAAATTATTATTTCCGACTGACGTATTTTTAATCGATACTTTAAGAAAAAAGGTACCGGTAAACAAAATGGCGATAAATACTTTAATAGCAACAAAAAAATAAAGGATAAATCTTAAAAAAAGCTAACGTAACTTTAACGGAATCCAAAAAAATAAATCTAAAGTTAAATGTTTTAATTATAGCAAAAAGGGCTATTTTAAAAACGAATATTATTTTTTATCGAAAAAAAAATCCTTAAAAAAATTTCCAAAAGGATAAAATCCCCGAGCCCAAAAAAAAGGTCCGTACGGCCGAACGAAATATAAATAACGAAAAAAAGGATAAAAAGGAAATAAACGTTATTTCCGTTAATTAGGAATTTATTATCGTTATAATTAATAAATTTAAAAATAACGATCTAGATAATAAAAATTGTATTATTTATAAAAATATTATAAGTAAAATTTATAAATATTATCCAAAACGAACAAGTTCTAAAATAGCTATTACGTTAGGATATATTTATTACCTTAATATATAAAAATATAAAATATACGACCAAAACAGTTAATTATAAAAAGATTTCGATAATTATAAATAATTATCTTTTAAATATTACATTTTTCCGGAATATATAATATATCTTAAACCAGTAAATAATTATAAGCTTTTATATTTTACTGTTTATTATAATTATAATTATTTTATTTATTAACCCGCTAAAAAGGATAACGATTTTTGGTTAGGATATAATAAAAAAACGCCTATAAAACCAGACGATAAGTATAGATGCATAAAAACTTTCTAATAGCCAGATTACCTTAGGTTTTATTACTTATACCCTAAATTAAAGCAAAACTAAAAAGCTATAACGTAAAAATATTTATGTTACGTATTAATACCATGCGACAAATACAACTTCCTAATTATAAAAATATCCTTTTCGGAAGTTTACCCTTTTAACCTAATAATTCGTAAAATATAAAACTTAAAAAAAAGCCAAAAAAATAGCCGTTTTTAAATGTTAATTTGGTAATAAAAAATAGTTTAAATACATAAATAATTACTATATTAAGTATATAGCCCGGAAGATACGTAAATAAAAATACCTTTTAACCCTTAAAACATATTAACTAAAAAATTATAAATACTTTCGAAAATAAAGTATCGAAAAACCCCCATATATAAAACCTTATATAAGGTAAAAAAAAAATACGAAATTAAATCGAGATTTTTATTTATTATAAAAATAAAATATTTAATATTATAATCGATTCCGGAATAAAAGGAAATTTTATTTTCCTTAAAAAAACCGAAAAATACCAGATCCTTTAAAAATATAAATAATAATCTTATAAGTTACGTATAATCGATAAAAGTTTATTTATATATAATAATAATCGAATTTTCCGAAAAATAAAAAAATTTAAGGTTTAAATATAAAGATATTTAAAACGGATTATTTTTAATATTACCGATATTTTAAAATACGATATTATTTTAAAAATATTATAATTTTATTTTAATAATTTATTAATTAATTAAAAAAATAAACGCTTTTATAAAATAATTTTAAATTTTTTTTTATAAAATTTATTATATAATTAAAAAAGCTAAAATTTTTAACCTTACGATAATAATATTTTTCGAATATCGACGGTTTAAAAAGTTATTTAAAAAACGAATCCGAAAAAAATTACTAAACCATAATTAATAAAATTATTGGATTCTTATTAAAAAAAAATATTACTTAAAACTTTATTAAATTTATTACATAAATTTTAAAAAAATTAAAGTTTTTTAAAAAAGTTTTTAACGAAACCTTAAAAAAAATTATATTTAAAAATCCGAATTATTTATAAAATATTTAATTATAATAATACCAAAAATAAAAAATAACAAAATTAAAATTAATAAAAATAGAAATTTAATATACCGATAAATTTACGATTATAAATAATTTAACGATATTATTATTAAAAATAAATATTCCTTAACGTTAATAAATATTATAAAAAAATATTAATAAAACCAAATAATTTACAATTTTAAATTTATTAAATAATTATTATTTAATTCGAATAATTAAAAATAAAAAATAAAGAATTATTTTTAAGATTATTTATGGATATTATAAATATAAGGTTATATTTTAGGGTTTAATTAACGCTTTAATTAATTTTTAATATATATTTACTATTATTTTACCAAAATTTTTGAATAAATTTGTTTTCGTTTATTTAAACGATATTTTTATTTATTTAAAAACTTTAAAAAAATATAAAAAATATATTACTGAAATGTTAAAAACTTTTAAAAAAACTAACTTATTAATAAACGTTAAAAAAATATTTAATATACCTAAAAATTAAATTTTTTATGCTTTATTATTATTTTAGAATAAATTTAAATCCAGAATTTTAAATTAAAAATTATCAAAAATTGGCTAATCTTAAATAAAATTATTATTATTAATATCCGTTAATTTTTAAGATTTACCAATTATGTATAATTTTTGGTTTAAAATTACGGTAAACTTATTAATCCCTTAATTAAACTTATTATTAAAAAATACGTTAAAAAAAAGTTCGAACTTTTAAACGAAACAAAAAAAGTTTTTCAAAAAATCAAAAATAAAATTATTAACGCTTTAATAATTAAGTTACCAAATTATAATAAAAAAACCGATTTAAAATAAATACTTTAAATTATGCCCTTAAAATAATTTTAAAATAATTAAAAATTAATAAAAATTAATACTTAATAACGTACTTTTTTAAAGCCTTTAAAAACGCAAAATTTAAATATTTTATTTACGATAAAAAGTTATTAACGATTATTTTAATATTTAAAGAATAAAAATTATTTCTTAATAAAATTAAAAATTTATTTAATATTTATTTAAACCATAAAAATTTAACCAAATTTATAATTACCTAAAAATTAAATAAACGATATAAAATTTAAATAATTTTTTTATCAAAATTTAACTTTAAAATTTATTATATTAAAGGTAAAAAAAATACCTAAATGGATATTTTAAGCCGGAAAGGAAATTATAATTCCAAAATTTTTAAGCGATATATATAAATATTATATTATAAAAACGATAAGATAATATAATTATATATAACCTTAAAATAACCGATTTCGGAAAAGTTAACTTAATTTAAAAACTTTTACGATTTAAAAAAACAAAAAAAAATTAAATAATTAAAAGGAAATAACAAAAACTAACTATTATTACGCGGCAAAATTTACATTTTCCGCCAGTAATAAAAAAATTGGTTAAAAGTTTTTATAAAAATCCTTTATATAAATACCAAAAAGTATTTAAAATTACTAAATAACTATAAGAAAATTATAACTTTCCAAAATTTCGCTAAATAATTAAACAAATAATCCAAAATTATAACGTATAAAATAAGATAAAAGTAACCCGCTATAAGCCGTATAATTTATTGCAGCTTATAAATATACCTAATAAGGCGTAAAATATTATAACTTAAAATTTTATTATTAATTTTTTTATATCGAAAAATCCCGTTATTAAAATTAAATATAATATAATATAGGTAATTATTAATAAACTTATTAAATATGGATATTTTTTATTTTTAAAGGAACCGTAATAATAAAATAATTAATTTATGCTTTTATTCGATATTATTTCGATAAATATAAAATATAAAAAAAAAATTTTTAATCGAAATAATTTTTTTATATCCAAATTCGGTATTAATGTTTTTTAAACAAATCGGTATTAAACTT
The DNA here is from genome assembly GCA_004155925.1 of Monosporascus sp. MG133. Taxonomy (NCBI): domain Eukaryota; kingdom Fungi; phylum Ascomycota; class Sordariomycetes; order Xylariales; genus Monosporascus; species Monosporascus sp. MG133. The sequence continues at coordinate 23,321 of QJNX01000342.1, forward strand.
AAATTTTTAATAACTTATTATTCCTAAATAAATATTTAAATAAAATAATTAAATTAAACTTTAAAATAATATTTTTAAAATTACGTTAATTATTAACAAAATAATTAAATTAAACTTTTACCGTTTGTATAAATAACTTATAATACGTCCGTTAATAAGGACATAAATATATTACCTTATATAACCGTATATAAATACGACGTAATAACTTAATAACCCGAATAATTAATACGCAAAATACCAATTATTACCGCCATAATTTTATAAACAAAAATAATAATAACAAAAATTAAAACGGTATAAGTCCGACTTTAAATTAAGTTACAATTTTTGTAACAAAAAATGGCCTAATATTATAATAATAAAAAAATTAAAGGATTAATTTTAACGAAAGGAAATAAAATTTATTTATTACGCCAAAAATAAAACGTAACGTTAAATTTCTTTTAAATCAAAACGAAAAAACCTAACGATAAGCTTAATTTTAAAAAACTTAATCCGTTTAAAATTAAAAAAATTATTTCAAAAATTAATTATAAATTATTATTATCCAAAACTATAAAAATATATCTTATATTCCATATTTCCTTATTAAAACTAGCCCCAAAAAACGTCCTGCTTAAAAAAAACCTTAAAATCGAAAAAAATGATAATAAATACGAAATCGAAAAAATACTAAACTTTAAAATAATTAAAAATAAAATCCAGTATTTGGTAAAATGGATAAATTACTTACTTAAAAATAATATATAAAAAGTATTTAAGCATTTAACGAATGCGATAAACCTAATTAAAAATTTTTATCGACAAAATTTTAACCGACCGTTTTTAATGCGGCCAAGGTTGCAGGCGATAACGGTCCCTTGCCCAGATCCACACTTTCGATATTTTAACCCAAAAAAATAAACGCTTTTACTGCAGCGTTTATTTCAAAAGCAAATCGCGCTTATTTGGCCTTTATACGACGTTACTTTTCTTCCAACCTTTCCCGTTTATTTAATTAATTCAACTTTAAACTTTTTTTTAACATTTTTAAAGCTTGCTTTTTAAAAAGATCTTATTAAAAACGTAAGTATCTTAACTTTCCGATAAATTCCTTTTACCTTTTTTCCTACCAGCGTCGTAATTTATCTAATTCCTTTTTTGTAACTTCTTAATATTCCAAAAAGTTATCTTTAACTTTTCGTTACTTTTATTATAATCGTTATTAAGTTTCGTTTATTTTTTTTAAACGAATTTATAATTTCCGCGTTATAAAAAGGACGTTAGTAACGCGTATATTAATTATAATTTAAATATTTCCAAAAAAAATCGATTTAACCAAACCGAATATAATTAAATTAAAGAAAGGTTTTAATTCCAAAAATCCTAATTAAATTAACGCGAATATTATAAATATTGCGTTAATTTTTACGTAATTATCTTTTTCGTTTTTTTTTTTACTTCTCATAATAAAGTTAACTAAAAAATTACGGAAAACCCCTTTAATAAAATAAAAAGACTACCTACGGTTTTTATCTTTAAGATAAAAATTCTTAAAAAAGCGAAATGGTATTATAATATAAGAATAAAAGTTCTTATCTTAAAAAAACCGGCCTCCGGAACCTAGTATGGGCTTTTTACGGCTAATCTTCGGGTAAAGAAAATTTAGCTTTTTCCACGCCAAAATATAGTAATCTAGTAAATTTGGTAAATTTAAAGGCAAATCTAATAAATCTTACAGATTTACAATATACTTATTAAATCCAGGATGGATATATAACGAACGGTTTCCTATATAAATAGCACCTATTTAATTTCGTTCTTTAACTATTAATTTAGGTTTTTAATCAGAGGTATCGTTTTCTGATTAAAGGAAAAGTCCGCAAACTTTTTTAACGAATATCCCATTTATTATGTTATTGTTACCTGCAAATTAAGTACCCCCAATTTCGGATACTGCTTATACCTCCAGGTGGATGTATGACAGGTTCGTTACAGTTATTATAACGTTAAAAAACTGGCCGGAAGGAAAAAATTATCCCAAACAAAATCTTATATACTATTACGAATAATATAACTACAAAACGCAAAAAAAAAAATTTTTATCAAATAGTAATAAAGGCCTAGCAAAAAATAATAAATAACCTACATTTCCGACGCGCCTACGCTAACAATCCCGAAAAAAAAGAAAAAATAAGGAAAAAAATCGAAAAACGCTTAATAAAAATAACCCAGTACTATATCTAATATTAAAAACGCTAAAAACATCAAAACTAATTAATAACGACAACAAACGAAAAATAAGTTATAATAACAAACTGGTCGAAAAAAACCGAAAGCCTTAAAAAATAAATTATTAACTTAACGAATTAAATAAAATAACATAAAAAAAATTTCTTAAATTAAAAACTTAATTACGCTAACAGAAAAAATAGTTAAAATAATTACAAGCATAGGCCTTAAAAAAAAACGTTACCTATAAAAAAGCTAACATATATCCCTTAAAAAAGCTTTATATACGATAGTAAAAAAAACAAAAATTCTTCCTATTATAATTAAAATATAAATTAAAAAAATAATATATCGTTATAATAAATTATAAAACCGACCCGAATTATATCAAACCGGAAATAATTAACCAATTACGTTTACTATAAAAAATAAAACCGAACCCTACGAAATTAAAAATATAAAAAATATTAAATTTATTTATAATAACGAATAAATTAACCACAAAATTAATCACCTCGAAATTTATATTTAAAAACGAAAATAAACCATTAATTTCGATATTATCTTAATACGGAATTACGATATAATCTTCGGCAAAAAATAATTATATTAATATAACCCCTTAATTAATTAAAAAACTGGCCAGATAAAATTCGTTTTGCCTTTTATTAATAAAAATAACTTAAAAAAAAACCTTACTATTTAACCGATAATAACGATAACAAATATAAACATAAAAATATAACAAAAACTTTACCATTTAAAAAAATACGATACTTATAAAAAAAATTTAAAACAAATATATATAACGTATTATTGTTATAATTAAAATACAGTTATACGAAATAAATAACGACCTATAATACCAGCCCCAAAAGCTAAAAGAAAAAACTAAAATATTACCATAATATTATAAATACGAACGACTTTTCCAAAATAAATCGAAACGGAATTACCAAAATATAATAAATAAAATTATAAAATATTTTTAAAAAATAACAAAATAATTACCTTTTATTCTATATAAAATTTAAACTAATAAAAATTATACGCGTTACAAAAATACCTTGAAAATAAACTTCGGAAAAAATATATTAAATATTTCAAATTATTAATAAAATACCTTATATTTTTTGTACTAAAAAAATAAAAAATTACGGTTAATATTCGATTATTAATAATTAAACGATATTATAATTAAAAATTATACATTTTTACCTTTAATCATTAAAATAAAAAATTACCTTTACGAAATTAGCTAATTTATTACCTTAAATTTATGAAACGGATATAATTTAATTTATATCAAACCAAAAAATAAATAAAAAATAACCTTTAAAACCAAATACGGATTATACGAATATTTAATAATACCTTTTAAGCTTATTAACGTATTTATAACGTTTCAAAAAATAATTAATTCCGTATTACGCAAATACCTTAATATTTTTGTTATTTATTATCTCGATAACATTTTTATTTACTTAAGTTCAGAAAAAAAATACAAAAAATACGTCCACAAAATTTTTAAAATTTTACAAAACGTTAACTTTTTAATTAACGCCGAAAAAAACAAATTTTATAAATAAAAAATACCGTACTTATAATACGTTATTACCCCAAAATACGTTAAAATAAACCCTAAAAAAATAATAATAATTTAAAAATAAAGAGCATTTATTATAATTACCGAAATTTAGGCCTTTTTTAAATTTACTAACTATTACTGGAAATTTGTTCGCAATTTTAATAAAATCGTAATACCTTTATCTAACCTAATTAAAAAAAAACGGAATTCTAATAAATAACCGAAACAAAAAAAACCTTCCAAAAAATTAAAAATATAATCGTTAACGAACCGGTATTAATTATATACGACCCAAATCGCCCCGTAAAATTAAAAACCAATATTTCGGACTATACGTTAAACGTAATAATTAGATATAAAAATAATTAAGGTAACTTATATCTTATTACGTTTTATTTTTATAAATTAAAAAAAGTTAAATTAAATTATGTTATTTTAAAAAAAATTAATTATTATTAACGCTTTTAAAAAATTTAAATATTACCTTAAAAAAACTTATATTAAATCAAAATATATACAAACTATAAAAACCTTACCCGGTTTATTACTATCCGAAAGTTAACAAAATAATAATTCCGTTACGTAAAATACCTTTCGGAACTTAATTTTATTATTATCCCAAAAAAATTACGGCAAAATAAACGCTTTTAATAAACGACCAAAGTTAAAAAAAAATTTCTTAAAATTTTATACCAAATATTTAATTTAATAAAAAAATTATATAAAATTATAACAAATCGTAATAATTAAAAAAAATAATACCTAACTTATACTAACAAATTTAATAATATAACGATCAATTATTTAAAAAAAAACCGACAAAATTTAAATACCAAAAAAATATTAAAAAAATTAATACGCGAAATATATAAATACCAGTTATACGGATATCCTAAAATTTATAAAACCTTAAAACAGTTATAACGTATATATTATTTCCCTAAAATAAAATTAATAATACAAAGAATTTTATAAAAATACGACCTATATAACAAAACCAAAATACGATATTATAAACCATACGGAAAATTATAACTATTACTAATTATAAAACGACTATAAAATTTAATTATTTTTAATTTTATTACCAAATTATTATTATTAAAAAACCCAGTAATAAATATATATTATAATAATATTTTTATAATTATAAATCAATTTGTAAAGTTTTTTTATTTTTTTATTATTTAATAAAAATATAAACGTAAAATAATTAACGTACGTTTTTTTAAATACCTTATTAATATATATAAACTTTTAATAAAAATCGTATTAAATAAAAATATTATATTTATTTTTAAATTTTAACAAAACTTTATAATATAATTAAACTTAAATTATAAACTTTTTAACGTTTTTAAACTATAAACGGATAATAAAATTTTTTTTTTCGAAACTTACTTATAATATTATATTAATTACGAATAAAATAACTGGATTAAAAAATTATTAATAATTTAATTAACTTATAATATAAACTATTACGAAAATATTAAAATAATATTAACTAATGTTAATTTTAATTTTATATTAAAAATATACCAAAATTTATAAAAAAATTAATTAATATTAAAATTATTTTTATTTCTAAATAACTTAAATAATTATATACAAAAATAAAAATAAAACTTAAATTCGTATGTATTTAAATATAAAAATATTATAACCAAAATTTTTTTAAAAAAAATTAACTTTTTTAAAAAAATTAATTTACTTAATTATTAAAAATATTTAAACAAAATAACTTAATAAAAAACTTAATTATAAATATATCGAACTATATAAGATTACAAAAAATTTTTTTAAAAATAATTACTAATTAAAATTACCCTTTAAAATTAAATTTTATCCCGTTTTTTATATTTCTTTATTAAAATTAATAACGGATATAATTTAAATTAATACGGAACCCCCAAAAAATAATAAAAAATATATTAATATAAAAAATCGAAAAAATCCTTAATATCAAAAAAAACCGGCAAAAGGTAATATTTAATTAAATAAAAAGGTTACTTAAAATTAAAAAATTTATAAAAACCTGCGGAAAATTTTACGGAAATCTAACGTTTATTAAAAAGTTTTTATTAATAATACCGAAAACGTTAAAGTTAAAAAAGTTTTAATTTATATTATTTAAATCGGAATAATTAATTACGTTCGTAATATAAAAAAACGAAATTATTTCGGTTTTTTAACCTATATAAATTTTTTTTAAACGTTTAAATCTTTTTTTTTCGTTTTCGTATTTTTAATATTTTTACGTAATATTTCGATTCCATATTTACGCAAATTTTTTTTTTAATTTCGTAAACGGATTAAATAATTAAATAACTTATTAAAATATTATTATAATTTGTTAAAACGTTATTAAACGGAAAATAATTTTTCCTTAATAAAACGTTTTTAAAAATCGAAATAATTTTTTTCCCTAATTAACCGATTATATTTAATTTCGGAAAATCCAAATAAATTATAAAAACTATTATATTCGAAATAACGAATATATTTTTTAAAATTAAAGTAAATTTTATAAACCTTTTTTTTACGTTTATAACACGAATAAAAAAATGCGGATATATTAAAATTAAAAATAACGATTTTTTTTAATAATATTAAAGCGTTATTACGTTTATAAAAATTTTACTTTTTAATATAATTAAATATAACGACCAAAATAATACAAAAATAATATAAAAAGGGAAAATTATTTACTAAATAAATATAATAAATAAATTAAAATTTAAAAGCAAAAATTTTTAAAAAAATATATTATAATTAAAAGCTTTAATTTAATAATAAACGGTCAGAAATTATAAAACGAATTTCCGATATAAACTTAAGGTTACGTAATAAGTTCGATAAATTCGAAAAACCTGGTTGGACTTAAGAAAATTTGGTACGTCAAACTAATCGAACCAGGCGATAACTCGAAATAGTTCGGTAAACTCGAAAAAATTTAACCATTAAAAAAAATTAAAGCCGGATCGAACCAGTCGAACCAAAAATAACATATATACGTTCGTTACTTTCCTATAATCTAGATAATACCAGCTTATAATATAACTTAATTACCCAGATTACCTTTAATATCTGCTATTACCAGACGTAATTATACCTTTAATCTATTGCTCAGATTCCCACAGTATTACTGCTAACATAAACCGTACGACTAGGGTTTAATAGTTGGTTAAGCCAGTCAGCCGTCATACTGGACATGTCGGCATATTCGTCTTTTACAAGGCCCAGCTGCTAGCGTACATCCATTAACAAAAGTAGGACGAGGTTTTCCCTCGTACTGATAACCTGGAAATCCTAGGGCCTCCTAATATGTTATATGCTGAACAGAAAGGATTTCGTAATTTTTCAGCGCTGGAAGCAGCAACCCGAAACTTATTATGTCAGAAACACTGGAAAGATACGATCTGGAAACGCCTCCCAGGGAAATGTTACGACCTTACTGGGTCTTGGCCTCTAAAGATAGTCGCCCCACTTGCGATAAGATTACGTAACATGGATTTGAATAAATGTTCCAATCCATCTTAATCCATGGTAATGGATTTGGATGGATATTCCAATCCATTTCAATCCATGGTAATAGATTTGGATAGATGTTCTAATCCATCTTAATCCATGGTAATGGATTTGGATAAATGTTCCAATCCATCTTAATCCATAGTAATAAATTTGGATGGATGTTCTAATCCATCTTAATCCATAATAATGGATTTGGATAAATATTCTAATCCATCTTAATTTATTAAAATAATTAAAAATATATATATTCGTTTATTTCTATAACTTAAATAGCTTTAACTTATAATATAACTTAGTTACCCAAATTACCTTTAACATTTGCTATTACTAAACGTAACTATACCTTTAATCTATTATTTAAATTTTTACGGTATTACTACCAATATAAACCGTACGATTAAGGTTTAATAGTTAGTTAAACCAATTAACCGTTATACGTTACAAGTTTTTGTTCAATAATATAGTCAAACTTTAAGCAATACGCCATACCGTTAACATATCGGATAATACCCAAAAATTTACCACATAATAATATAAGGATACGATTAAGAAATTCGAGAAAGCTATTTAATGCCTTAAGGTTTAGGTTAATACTACCAGAACTAACGAAATTAAAATCAAACCCAAAAAATCCGAACCCTACGACGGAAAAAGTAACGTATAAAACTTCCTTACCTAGGTACGCGTTTATTTTCGTTTTAAAGGAATTATTAATAAAGCCGATAAAATTTTTGCGGTTACGGCGTTCCTTAAAGGAAACGTTTTGGATTAGTTCGAACCTACTTTACGAAACTATCTGGAAAATAAAAAGTCGGACTAATAGCAAGTTACCAAAACCTTTTTTTAGTATTATATCAATTTTGAAAAAAAATTGAAAACTAATTTCGGAAACCTAAACGAAAAAAAAACCGTAACGCAAAAAATCTTCGATCTGAAACAAAAAAAACTAACGTCCAAATACGTAATAATGTTTAAAAACCTTATGGCCAAAATAAAATAAATAAACGAAAAAAACGATAATTTAATCGATATCTTTTATAAAAATTTAAAAGATAACGTTAAAAACGAAATCGTTAAAATAATACGTCTTATTACCCTAAATAAGTATATCGCAAAAATAATTAAAATCGATAATCGACAATATAAGCGACGACAGGAACGAAGGGAACAATTTATTTCCAAACCTAAATTTACGGGAACCAACCAAATTAAAAAACGTAATGTACCTTCCATTGCCTATAAAACGGCCCCAGGACCTATGGAATTAGAAACAGTACAAAAAAAAGATTGGAGCCAAATTAGATGCTATAATTGCAACAAAATGGGCCATATAAAGAGTTAATATAAGGCCCCTAAGAAACAGCAGCATAACAGTTGGACCCCGGTACCTGAGGGACAGCCAAAGGACAAAAAAGCCGTTATTTTCGGCATGGTCAGGAAGAGGGAGAACCCTAACCTACCCCCAGAAGTACGAAAAGGACTACGAAAGGCTAAAGCATTCTTCCAAGCCGCAATTATCCAATAACGCGCCATTACGACTGGCCCAACAGTTACTTAATGGCTACAAAAACATAAAGGATAAAAAGACTTGATACCGGAAATACGGATATTTCGAACGTAACAAAAGAAATAATAACGACAAAAATAATGGAAGTTAAATAAATGGATTAAGGAGTACCAAGGTTAGGACGAGGCCCTATATCCAAAAAAGCCCGATCGACATAGGAAATTGCATGCTATCCATTACAAAAGGACTTACTGCCTACGACATAAAAAACAACAAAAATATATTTAACAACAATTTACATACATGTACAAACAAGGATTTGACTTCCATACGCAGATTAGAAACGATCCCAGGGATTAAAAATGGTACAAATATTTACGTACCCAGACCACGCAAAACACCATCGACTTACTTACGGCTAAAGGAAGTTGGCCCGAAGGGAAGGATTACCCCGAACAAGACCCTATGTGCCACTATAAGTGGTATAACCATAAAACACAGAAAAAATAGGTTTACCAAACGGTAATAAAGGCCCAGAATAAGATACTAAACAATCTTTACTTTCGCAAAAGTTATGCTAGGGACCCGGAAAAAAGAAAAACAGTACAGGAAAAGATTAACGAACGACTAGCTGAAATGGCGCAGTACCATGCCCAGTATCAGGAGCGATAAGGGCATCAGGACCAGCCAATAACGATAACAGACGAGGAATGGGTTACAGTAACAGATTAGTCAGAAAAAGCCGAAACATTCAAAAAGCAAGTTACCAGCCTAACGAATTAAGTAAAACGATATAAGGAAAAAATCCTCGAACTGGAAGTTCAGTTACGCCGACAGGAAGGACAGCTGAGGCAGCTACAGGTACAGCCCCCAAAAAAAAAATGCCACCTATAAAGGAGCCACGGGCTGGCAAAAGCGGAAGGAATTAACACATACCCCTCAGAAAAGCTTTGTGCACGACAGTAAAAAGGACAAAGATTCCTCTTATTACAGTCAGAATACGAATCAAGAAAAAGTAATATATCGCTATAATAAACTACGGAGCCGACCTGAATTATATCGGACCAGAAGTAATAAACGAATTACGTTTATTATAAAAGGATAAAACCGAACCTTATAAAGTCGAAAATGCCGAAGGTACCAAATTCACCTATGATAACAAATAGGTTAACCGCGAAATTAATTACCTCGAAACCTATATTTAAGGACGAAAACAAATTATTAATTTCGACATTATTTTAATACGGAATTACGACATAATTTTCGGCAAAAAATAGCTATACCAATATAACCCTTTAATTAATTAAAAAACTGGCTAAATAAAATTTACTTTACTTTTTATTAACAAAAACGATTTAGAAAAAAAATCTTACTACTTAACCAATAATAACGATAACAAATACAAGCATAAAGATACAACAAAAACCTTACCACCTAAAGGAACAAAACATATACAAAAAAAAGGGTAAGATAGATATGTACGACGTATTATTGCCACAATCAAAATACGATTATACGAAATAAACGACGATTTATAATATCAGCCCCAAAAGCCAAAAAAAATGGCTAAAGTACCACCGTAATACCACAAATATAAACGACTTTTCAAAAACCAAATCGAAACAAAACTACTAAAATATAATAAATAAGATTACGAAATAGTCCTAAAAAATAACAAAACGACTACCTTTTATCCCATATATAACCTAAATCAACAAAAATTGTACGCATTACGAAAATATTTCGAAAATAAACTACGTAAAAAACATATCAAACGTTCCAAATTACCAGCAAGATACCTTATATTTTTCGTACCAAAAAAGAATGGAAAGCTGCAACTAATAATCGATTATAGGCAACTTAACGACATTACGATTAAGGATCGTATCCCGTTACTTTTAATTACCGAAATAAAAAATTGCCTTTACGGAACCAAATAGTTCATTACCTTAAACCTACGGGATGGATATAATTTAATTCGCATCAAACCAAAAAACGAATAGAAAACAACCTTTAGGACCAAGTACGGGCTATACGAATATCTGGTAATACTTTTTGGGCTTATTAACGCACCCGCAACATTCTAAAGGATAGTTAACTACGTATTACGTAAGTACCTTAATATTTTTATTATTTATTATCTTGATAACATTTTTATTTACTTAAATTCGGAAAAAAAATACGAAAAATACGTTTATAAAATTTTTCAGGTTTTATAAGACGCTAACTTTTTGGTTAACGCCGAAAAAAACGAGTTTTATAAGCAAAAAGTACCGTACTTAAGATATGTTATTACCTTAGGACATATTAAAATAAACCTTAAGAAAATAGCAGCAATCCAAAAATGGAAAATACTTATTACAGTTACCGAAATCCAAACTTTCCTTAAGTTCGCCAACTACTACCGGAAATTTGTTTACAATTTCAGCAAAATCGCAATACCTTTAACCAACTTAACCAAAAAGGAAAAAAAATTCCAATAAACAACCGAAACAAAAAAAACCTTCCAAAAGATCAAAAACGTAATTACCAGCAAACCAGTACTAATTATATACGACCCAAATCGTTCCGTAAAATTAAAAACCGATATTTCGGATTATACGTTAGGCATAATGGCCGGATATAAAAATAATTAAGGTAACTTATACCTTATTACTTTTTATTTTTACAAATTAAAAAAAGCTAAATTAAATTATGCCATCCTAAATAAGGAATTTTTAGCTATTATTAATACCTTCAAAAAATTTAAATATTACCTTAAAAAAAACTTACATTAAATTAAAGTATATACAAATTATAAGAATTTAACCCGATTTACCACTACCCGAAAACTAACAGGACGATAATTCCGTTACATAAAGTACCTTTCGGAATTTAATTTCGTTATTATTCACAAAAAAAGGTTAAAAAATAACAAAATAAACGTTTTTAGCAAACGACCAAACCTAAAAAAGAAAATTTTTAAAGTTTTATACCAAATATTCGACCTAACGAAAAAAGGATATATAAAAATACGACAAATTATAATAATCAAAAAAATAATACCTAACTTATACCAAAAAATATAACAATATAACGATTAGCTATTAAAGGAAGCAAAAACCGGCAAAACCCAAGTACCAGAAAAATACTAAAAAAAATTAACACGCAAAATATACGAATACCAGTTATACGGATACCCTAAAATCCACAAAACCTTAAAACGATTATAACGTATATATTATTTCCCCAAAATAAAGTTAATAATAAAAAAGGTTTTACAAAGGTACGATTTATATAACAAAACTAAAATACGACGTTACAAACCATACGGAAAACTATAACCATTACTAATCGCGGAACGACTATAAAATTTAATTACTTTTAATTTTATCACTAAATTACCACTATCAGAAAATCCAGTAACGGACATATACTACGATAGCATCTTTATAATCGTAAATCGATTCATAAAATTTTCCTATTTTTTACCATTTAACAAAAATATAAATACGGAATAATTAACGTATATTTTTTTTAAATACCTGGTTAGCATATATAAACTTTTAATGGAAATTATATCGGACAAAAGCACCATATTTGCCTTAAAATTTTGGCAAAGCTTTATGGCACAATTAGGCCTAAACCACAAACTTTTAAGCGCCTTTAAATTACAAATAGATAACCAAACGGAAAAAATTAACCAAATATTCGAAACTTATTTACGGTATTATATCAATTACGAATAAAACAACTGGATCGAAAAACTACCAGTAACCCAGTTAACGTATAATACAAATTACCACGAAAACATCAAAACAATACCAACTAACGCTAATTTCGGTTTTACGCCAAAAATTTACCGAAACTTACAAAAAAAAGAACCAATTAATATTAAAGTAATTTTTATTTTAAAACAATTTAAACAATTATATACAAAAATAAAGACAAAACTTAAATTCGTACGCATCCAGATGCAGAAATATTATAACCAAAAAAGGTTAAAAAGATTAACCTTCTAAAAAAAGGAAATGGTTTACCTAGCCACCAAAAACATCCAAACTAAACGACTAAACAAAAAATTCGATTTTAAATATATCGAACCATATAAAATCGTAAGGAAAATTTCAAAAAATAATTATTAGCTGGAGTTACCCCTTAAGGTTAAACTTTACCCTATTTTTTACGTTTTTTTATTAAAATCAGCAGCAAATATCATCAAAGTTAATACGGAATAAGAAAACGAAGCGGAAAAAAACGAACCAGCGTACGAAATGGAAAAAATACTAAATGCGCGCAAAAAAAATGGACTTACCCAGTACCTAATAAAATGGAAAAAACATCCAGATTCCGAAAACACCTAAAAACCTGCCAAAAATCTTATAAACGCCTAACGCCTTTTAAAAAACTTTCACCAACATCGACGATACCAAAATCAAAACCATCCCAGGTAAAATCTTGCGAGGGGTAGGCGGCCTCCTTATAAAAGGTATTAATAGCAGCAGAAATTTGGCGTTATTTCTCCTTAAAACGCTCCTGCTTTTCTAACTTTTCCAAAAAGGTTACCTTACGACGAATTAATTTAAAAGCTTTCGTTCGGAAAAAGGTTTGTTATTTTTCAAGACGGGATAAACGAAATATAGCTTTTATTATCTTCGAAAAAACGTTTTATATATTTTGCTACGCCTTAACCAATAGTTTTTTAGCTGCCTGTTACGCGCGATCAAAACGGTCCTTCTTACGACTAACGTTATCAAAAAAAAATAACGGGATGCCGGATCCGTTATATTTGCAACCTAGGTGTCGGATGTACTTGTCGCAACGGTAAAAATCGTCGATTATTTTATAGGTGGAACCATTTTTGAAACAGGGTGTATACGGTATTATTTCGAAACTAAATGTTCGAACGTAAGCAGCAAAAAAAGCGGTATTCTTTTTTTGGTTAGGACGATTGCGAAGTTTACGGTTAAACATACGATCCGATATGATGAAAAGAGATATTTACTAGAAGAAATCTTTAAAGGTAAAGATCTGGAAGAGGGAAGATCGTATTACGACCTTACTGGGTTTTGGCCTTTGAAGACAGTCGCCCTATTTACGATAAGATTACGTAACATGGATTTGGATGGATGTTTTAATCTATCTTAATCTATAGTGATGGATTTGGATGGATGTTTTAATCCATCTTAATTTATGGTGATGGATTTGGATGGATATTCCAATCCATCTTAATCTATGGTAATGGATTTGGATGGATGTTTTAATCTATCTTAATCCATGGTGATGGATTTGGATGGATGTTTTAATCCATTTTAATCCATGGTAATGGATTTGGATGGATGTTCTAATCCATCTTAATCCACCAAAATAATTGAAGATATATATATTCGTTTATTTCCATAGCTTAGATAGCTTTAGCTTATAATATAACTTGGTTACCCAGATTACTTTTGACATCTGCTATTACCAGACGTGATTATACCTTCAGTCCATTGCTTAGATTTTTACGGTACTATTGTTAACATAAACCGTACGACTAGGGTTTAATAGTTGGTTAAACCAGTCAGCCGTCACAGGAAGCCGTTACGCCCTGCTCATGAATATGTGAAAAAAGCCATGTATTTTGCGGTGGATGAGGATGATTGCAGAGTTTTCTGCAATAAGGTAAGTGGACCGTTTCTCCGTGTATAATTTAATGGCACTTGAACGGATTTGGAGGTATATATTTTCCGGACTAACTGCTTTTTACAAGCTATTAGCGCTATACCATAGGAGCAACGGTACGAAAAAATACGTATTTATCTTATCAACAAGCTAAACAGAAGGTACGAACGCTGGGTAACGTACGTACGCTTCCATATACCACTTCTTTTTCAGGTTCCTACCACTTCGCCACTTGAAAGTTTCCATTCACAGCTGAAAAGTGAGGGCTTCAAAAAGAAGATGAGGAATTTTTCGTTCGCGGAAGCTATTAAGCGTACCGTTGAAGTAGGTTTCCGTTATTACGAAAACGCTGATTTATACCGTATTTTAGATCGCTCGAGGAAGCTTTCCGGGTTAGAGATGTATAGCGCTGAGCTCGTACGCCTTCCTGCCTCTTTTCAGAAGCTCACGATGGCTGAATTCCTGAAGGGAAAGCAGTGGTTAGATCTTCACCTTCTGCGCTCCCTCTAGATGTACCCGTGGCAGCTTCTACACCGTTGCGACCCATGATCCCAGTGACGCCGTCGACGCTCGCAATACCTTCAGCTGGTGATACATCCTTCCTTTACAGCGGTGGCCTAGTTACGCGCATTACGCAACGCACATATACGCCCGGGCAGCCCGAATACGTCCATTTAACACCATTACTGCAGTCGTTGCCTACATACTTTTCGCGAACGCCGCAGTTATCCAGTTATTACGGCATATTTTCAGGGCTTCAAAGCGAGGACGACGATGAAAGCATATACGGCGCGGATACCACGCTCCTTGAAGCTTTTAACGCCCTCTCCACGCCTACGAAGAAGCGCAGGATCGATTCCTAGGTGAGTTGGAGGTAAATTGACGCCCGTGATAACCTCAGAGTTAGCTAACAGAAGGAACTTGTAAGGCTATCGGGTGTGTCGGGTGGGTGTCAGGGTGTGTGGGACGGTTGCTATTGCAACGGGGTGGATTTGGGTGGGTTTTGGGTGGGAACTAATAGGTAAGTGGACCCCTAGGCCCCCCTGTTAGGACGCCGCACTGACTGCCTGAATAGGTAAGGTTGGGGAAGAATAGAGCCACCCAGAAAACCATAAGGGGTGCGTATTATTTTTACTACCACCTTTACCTCCCATTCTACGAAATATTTTGCTGCCATTTATATTCCCTTACGAATCTAAGTTAATTTTAAAAAGTAATAACTTCCGAAAATATTTCGAAAACGAAGCAATAAATTTCGAATAATAATATTTTCCAAGTTACTAAATATTAAGCCGTATTTTTAATAACTTAATTATTAATAACGGATTAATAAAACGTAAAAAATAAATAAATAAAATTAAGGTAATATGCGAACGGTATTAAATTGCTAATTTTAATTCGGTAATTTATTCGAAAAAATAAGAACGAAAACTAATACCGGAAATGGAACAAAAAAAATAAGTTAAAAGGTTAAAACCGATAAAACCAAAACGGCATATTATTTACCCCGACGTCCTTAAGTTGGTTCGAAGTGGTAACCTGAATCTTAATGGTGGTGGATTCTTAACAGCATTCGAATCTTTCAACCATAGTACTGTACGACGGCTTGCCAATCCCGTGGAATTTGGACAAGATTTACTAGTCACCACTAACTTTGCGAGGATAGTCGACGCGACTGCTGAATCGCGTTCTGATACCTTCTATCGATCTGTTCAATAGGTCTTAACATGTCGGCAAATGCGTTGCAATTCTTCAGGCTGGGGGGACCTAGGTTGCTTCATTTCTCTGTCCTACAGCTAGGGGTGGGGGGAACAGCCATATATAGCCTTCAGCTCCTTTGTCCTTGCAATCCTAGGGCCACCAATCAAAGCCCTTGCAATCCTTTCAACCTCCTTTCAACAAATCACCACAACTGCCGACACGCCCTCATGGCCCTAGGGTTGCCATGAAGCCATTCAGACGTCGCCGGCGCTCTCTCAAGCCTCCGAAAAATCCGTTCCGCCCGTTCCGTCCGTCCTCCGCTCCGCCATGAAGCTAGCATCGCATTGGCTTCTTCGGACAATCCTCCGCCATGTGACCTCGTGATGACCTCGTCAACTCCCTCGTGATGACCTCGTCGACTTTTCTGTAAATCTCCAGGGTTCTGATGTCCTCTCCAGTGTTCTGATTTTCTCTCCGGGGTTCTGATTTTCTCTCCGGGGTTCTGATCTCTCCAGGGTTCTGATTTCCTCGCGCAAGCCGTCAGTGTTTTCGTCGACGTTGCTGCCGAATCCGCGTCGGGCTTCCCGTTGCCAGTTGTTCCAGGTCGACGGTCTCCGGTTAACCTTCTACGTCTTTCCCAGACGCCGTTGCTTTTCCAGACGCCATCGTCAGGTCCTTTCGGACGTCACCTCGTCGACGAACCTCTTGCTTCTAATCGACGACGGCCACTGCGTACGCAGGCGCTTCTCCAGCGACTAAAGGGACTTCAAGACCTTCTTCCTCAAGGCCGAGCCTTCGCAGATTCCTTGCTTCTAAGCGCCCTCGCGCCGAGCCTGCCGTTCCAAGCCTGTCGACGAGCCTGCCGTCGACCTCCTTTGCCTCCCCCTCCTAGCCTTCCGTACCGAAGCGCAGCGGTACCTCGAATGCAACACAAAATGGGTGGATCGGGATGTCAATTTTCTGCCGTCAAAAGTGCCAAGAGACGGAACCAGAAGATGCTACCATGTCGGCAAAGTGTTGCAATTCTTCAGGCTGGGGGGAACTGGGTTGCTTGATTGATCTGTCCCACAGCTAGGGGTGGGGGGAACAGCCACATATAGCCTTCAGCTCCTTTGCCCTTGCAATCCTAGGGCCACATATCAAAGCCCTTGCAATCCTTTCAACCTCCTTTCAACAAATCACCACAACTGCCGACATAACATTCAAAAACGGGACGGTACACAACAAGTTCTTAGAAGAACATGGACTGCAGATGGTGCATCGTATCTCAGTGTCCTCAGGGTATGCATGTCAAGATATCATGGACGGCGTGCGTGATCTCAATTGGAATGGTGACCAGTATTTGAGGGCGTTCGGCCTTCCTATTAGCCAAGAGATGGTTGTCACCAATGCAACGGCTGGAGCCTTGCCTCCATTGATGCAACGGGCAAGGGTTCAATCCTGGGTTGTGCAGCAGAATGTTTTTCATCAATATATGTGACGCTAGGGGCGGGATTGCAAGCACATATTTTAACAAATAAATTATTCATTCCGCATGTAAACCATAAGGGGTCCTCGGTCGCCTACCCCGCACCATGTAAAGTCAGAAACCGAGACAACCTGGGTTCTCAGCTACGCACCCGCCATACCGGGTATCAACAAAACCAGTCTATGAAGGAACCCAAGACGAGCATACCGGCCTTATCTAACAAGGAACTCGCCATCCCGGAAACCCGCAAATCCCCAACACTGCCGGTCGAACACCAGCGAAGACCCTTAAAGTCCGAATAATATAAGTACAAAAAATATGGGCTGCTGAGACGATAAAAGGGGCCCCTATTCTCCGCGCCCGGTGACGGTTCGGCGCCCTTCCGAGCAATGGAAATAGATCATGCCTTCTGATCTGAGTACCTGAGCGCGAGGCGATCTAGGAAATGGCTGTGGCGGATCCCGTTGGGCCTCCCCCTAGCGAACTCATCGATCGCTCCCTGGATATCGTATCCACAACGTTCGACCAGATAACAAACAAGGAAATAACCCGTGCGATTGAACCCATAGTGGCAATGGACTCCTACAGCATAATTCTCGCTCCAGTCGGGTTCAGACGCAGCTCGTACCTTTTGTTCCTCCCGAATTTCATCGACTAGCTTGATGAAGTTCGCGACATCCTATTTTATGTGTTAGCATGTTAGATAAACAAAATGGTTCCCCGTCCTTCTCGATCCCTCTTTATACACCATGTTGTAGACAGGGCGAGGGCGATTACTCTCAGATAACTTCCATAGGATGTAGTCTTGCGATACAACGAGCTCGTCTCTATGGAAGGGTTTCATACTTACCATGTCCGTGGGAGGGATCTTGGAAACCGTAGGAAGTTTATGGTACTTGATACCGCTACCAAAGTTTCTGGGATCATATACGGGATTGTCATGACTGATATCGACGATATCTTTGATGATGGTTCCCCTATCTATTGGTTAGCGAGACAGTATTTCAGAGCCATAAGCCACTCTACCATTTCTCGGTGAAGATCCGGGGGGAATGTTCGTCGTCAACTTCGCGAAGCGTCTTCATTGCCCGGAAAATATTCCCTATCGGTTCGGACACGGGCTGGACAGACTTCCACTTGGCCAAATTCTTGACATCCCACTTTCCCTCTCGAGAAAGATACTGCAATTGCCAGCCACTGCGGAATGAGTCAATTAGGTTTAACCTAGCAGTATTAAACCAGGTTTGGTGCTACTTACAGAGAAAAGCGTGCCGTGATGTGGTCGTTCATGAAATCAGATATAAGACCCGCTAGCGTGCGCACCGACTTTGAGTACATTACAGCATGCCCACCTGGGAGCAAAATAGTCTTGACGACTTTGGCCGGGTGTCTTGGCTGTGGAGGGATATTGTTCTGGGGGCTCCCGTCCCCCGGCGTGGTCGGGTTCTCGAGGGACTCTTCCGCACTATCTAACTGTCGCTCTCGCTCAAAGTCTTCGTTGCTGATGGCTTCTATCGAAGTGGGAAGCTGCCGCTTAGGTTTTGCCGTATCTACCGAAGCCGCAGAATCTAGTATGGGCACGCTGCTGGCCGATTCGTCAGCGGTAGTAATCGTAGAACCGTTAGCTTTAGAAAGCCCCTGTGAGTTCCCGTTCCCGTTGGTGTGCGGAGATTCGAGAATACGTTGAATCTTTTCGACCTCTTGCGGTGGCGTAACTTCGTCATGTTTCCCGCCGACGAGGTAAACGGGGATGGTAAGACCGGCCCATGCTGGCTCACCGAATAACCCGCCAGATGGCTTCCCATTCTTGTAGACCGGTAGGGTACCCCAAGCCATCCGGCGAAAAACCGGCGATCGACTCTGACTATTAAACCGGTCTTGAAGCTGCCGAGTTTGGAGATCGGCGTTGGGGCCTACAAAGCGTTTGACGCTAGCACTGTCTGGCCCGCCCCATCTATCCCATGCCCGCCATAGATTGAAAAGAACCTCCGGAATGCAAAGAAGTCTCCGAATGGACTTCACTTTCTCCTCGGAGGGCGCTTCCGCTACAGGGCATATGGCGACTAGACCCATGACATACGACGGAAGGGGAGTATGGTGGGTGGACGACCGGTTTGAGAGCCGGGCCGCCAAGGCGGTTCCCATACTATGGGCGATGAACACGACCCCCTGGTCCTCCTCCCGATACTCGTCGATAACGGTCTCTAGAAGATCCAGGAGGGCATCCGAAGTATAGGCGTCCCATGATGTCGGGGCAAAATCGGAGACACCGCAGCCGGGTAGATCGACGGCTAGGCAAGAGGCCGAGTTAACAAGACTACCGAGGAGAGGATGGAACTGGGCGATGGATCCACCAAGGCCATGAACGAACACTAGCAGAGGCAAGGGGGCGGGATCTTTGGGTAGTTCAGCTGCTTTCGGGTGAGGCCGATAGAAGACGCGGATGCCGGGATATGTGATACCTGACCGACAAGCGGTGTAAGATTTCACAGTTGAAAAGCCACGGAGCAGCTGAGGATCCGTCACTTTGGCATCTTTCGACCCGGCGCCATTCAGCGTGACGCGCTGAAACGCCATTCGATGGAGGCACCAGATGCCGCCTATCGCGGACACCAGACCAATGGAACGATATATGATAGGTCTCACTCTGAAAGACATGGTGAGCACATTGATCTAATTCTTTACGATTTTAAAAAAAATTGCGAAACAGTGGGCATTGGGACGATTAGAGTCAAGAATCTATGGGAGATAAGTTGAAAAACATTGTGGAAGTACTCTTGCGTGTAGGTATATGCACAACAACCCTCCGGGGATAAATGGTGATGGATGTTCATGACTACCTGAGTAAAGTCGCTGACCCCCCCGGACGGGAATCAAGAGAAGGAAACACAGGATGAGGTACACCAAGGTCATGTTTGGTATCACTGACCGCACTTACCCCGAGACCTTGGTTCACTCATGAAAAGTGAATTTGGTAAAAATGTCGGAAGGACTTGATTGACAGTGTTGGTTTTCAACCCAGTTATGCGAGGAATTGACAACGGACTTCAATGATGAGTTGGATTGATACTTGGAATCTATGGAATCTCGGAAAGGGACATTGGATGGGGGAAGCGGATAATAAATTATGTTGGTGTCGAGCTTGTTCTCTAATAACGGGTTGGAGGGGGACATTCGGCCGAAAAGAGAGAGCAACGGTCTGCGCCTCCTGCCATCCAAGGAACAAAGCTTTGAAAGTTTCAAAGATGCTGGAGTGGTTTGGCGCTTCGTTGTTGTTGCTTTGGATAAGTGATTCTAGCCAGTGATTGACAGGTATCAAATCATCATCGCAGCCTTATGGGTGGGTATCATGAAATTGCTGAATACTTGCCCAACCGCGCTGAAGAAAAGATGTCATAGTGTGCGTTAGGCCACTGAATCGTCATTCCGTCTCAACGTGTCTGGTGGGGATCCTGCTATTGGACTGGCACCTTATCGGCCAATAGAAGAGCCATGTCATCTCATCTAACTCGCGAGGCTGCCAGAGCTTTCTCACTGTCCCTCCTCTTCTTCGTCCCAAAAATTTCTCAGTAGATTGAGATTGTATGCAGGAATTCCGTTCCCTTCTGCAAAGACGTACGCTGCGTTGTTTCAGCACCGAGACTTCACCGATTTTCGAGGGATTTTCGGGTTAGCAATTGCTGAGATCGGATGGTAATGTGATACGGATACGTAAGTGGAATGAACATCTCGCTTGAGCATGAGCAGGCTCCGGTCACAACAGTTGAGTTACACCTGTGTCCAATAATGGGATTATGAGAATGGTATAACCAAGAATTAATTACCTACATAGGTAGGTAAATAGCCTTAGCACTTAATTCTCATATTGTAAACCGCGATAACTTATGAACCTCCACGCTTCGTTTAAACTTGCCCTTAAGTATCCTAACAATATGGCGGCAATGACATATCTGCGCAATAACCATACTTCATAGATGGCTTGATTGCTATGGTCAAAATCTGCACGTGTTACGCAAGCAGCCAAAATCGTTATAGAGCGGAGGGTCTTTCTTGATTTTGCCTCGCTCTTCCCACCTAGGATTTTCGAAAGTCCCCTTTTCGTACGTGACTACCACCATTGACTGCTGTACATACATAGCATTAATAGCTTGGAGTACCTATGTACGTCTTATGCGTAATGCACCCGCATCATGACAGAAGCCTCATATTCTCTCGTAACACGGGATGCGCGTAGCAAGCAGTGTCGATGATGTCGATGAAGTGACTGTTGACCTAAATGGCGTGCTTCTAACATGGTTAAGCATGGGCTGGCAGCTGATACGGAGTGCGGCATTCGCTCCAAAGATAGGATGCTGACCACTAGCTCGTGCCGACTCCCTCCCTCCAGCCTATTGGTATCAAGGCAGCGGCGATGTTGTTGATTCCTCGCTCTGTCGCTAGCAAGTTGAATTGAGAGGCGGCATTCCGCGTGTCAAGGACCTCGACTCTCATGCCCAGACTGCTGATATGCTTCCTCAACTGAGGGCTAATTGGGCGCATGTCGGGTCCAAGACCTATAATCAGTATATCTGCGTTCGCGTCACTTAGCAACTCGAGCGACGCGCTCCCAAGGGCATATATCTGGACTGTACCCACCTGGTCGCGGCCAGATCAAATCGAACAGACCCAGAGTCTCGTTCGGTACCTCCCACTGCCCTTTCTGATTCAATAGCCGCTTCTCGCCACGCGGGAGCCACGGACGCCATGCGAAAGCCTCGCCGCCGACTACAATGACACCCGATCCGTCGAGGACCTTTGCGCCATTGTTGAACTGGAAACCATCCGCCATGCAAACGTCGACAGAGTACGAGGGCACGGGCGTGTTCCCCAGCACGTCGAGCTCCCCAAAGCCGGTCGGAGGCGGCCCACCACGTCTAAGTCGGTGCGAATTGGTGTGGAAAGGTGCGACTGGCTGATAACAAAATCTTATTGTCGTGGCGAGGCTCAATCGTGTCGCTGTAGATAGCCGCCCAGAGCTTGTGCATCCCGCTCCTTGACGCAGAATATACGAAGCTGGGCGCAGGGTCCGACCAATTCGCATTGCGGTAGTCATTGCGCAGTTGGATTTTCTGCTTATATTTCTGAGCTTGCGTTCATTGTGTTCGGATCATTGTGAGCGGGTATGAGCGAGGTCGATGGGCATATCCGGCTCTGAAAGTAAGAGCTCGTAATTGAACGTCATCTGTTCATCAACTGGAGAAAGTTCGGCATCCAGTCGCACTGTCCTATTGCTACTTCCGCTAATAAATTTATAGCGGGATTATAGAGGCACATAACCGCATCCAGTCCAAATACGCGACAAGTTCGAAGTCAAGATTCCAGCTTTTATTATTATTGAAATATATGATATACGAGATTTTGCGATTCGGTGATGAATTTTAACCAGGCATTGGTTATTAGAGGACGTAGAGAGCACATATGACAGTGGGGTAGAGGCTGTCAAGCACCGAAAACGGCTACGGCACTCGCACCGAAACAGAGCACAACCTGCAAGGCTTGAAGAAACTTGAACCTAAAGTGTAGAAGCCGCTAGCTGAGATGTCATTTCCGTTCAGTGACGCGGTCTGGTAACCTCGGGCTCTAAAGACCGACCTAAACGCCAAGAGGGCATATCACCATTCAAGTGCGCCAACGTGCACCGATCGAGGTTGTTGATGTCTTTTGTACCATTCCGATCATCTAGGCCATGAGTAAAGGCCTCAGAAATGAGTAAACAGCATTTCCGTAGTTGCATGCATAATCACTTAGCCCTGTCCCCTGAGAACACCAAAGCAATGACGGCCGAACCATTCCATCTCCGTGCCCTTCAACAGGTTTATTTCTTCTTGCCCTCCTGCTCCTTCAACACCTTCTTGACGATCTTCTGCTCCTCAATCAGGAAAGCCCGCACGATACGGTCCCGCACGCAGCTGCCGCATCTCGATCCGCCATACGCTCGCTGGACTGTCTTCTTGGGCTTGGAGATCTGAGAGTACTCGCGAGGTCGGAGGGCGGGAACCTATTGCAGAATGACCATTAGCGGGCCAGTTCACGTCCATGAATGCGTAATCCAGCATGATAGACCCTTCTTGCTGAACGAGTTGTTTCACCCCACATTGCCTTCACTCCAGTTCCCGTGATCTATCCCCAAAGTCTTGCTTCGGGAATGCTTTCTCGCATGACGAGAGCTGGGTAGACATATTGAACCAGCCGAGGAGCGCGTAGAAGTAATCATCTGGTGGTGGATGGCCCAACTCTCTTCATGCTTGTCGTCGTCCCCGAAATCGAGAATTCAACTTACGCCAGGCAGCTTGACACCGCAATCACCGCATTTCGGTGCAGTACCTCGCTTCTTGAGGTGCAGGGTTCGCAGCTCACCACCGGGAGTCTTGACGATGCGGGTCAAGTTGGAGGAGGTGTTGTAGCTGCCCAGAATTTCGTTAGCATTTCACACGACTCCGCGACGGCAATTGGCGCAAATTCGTAACAGTCTTCATTTGGATGGTATAGGAGTACGTACGGGTTGCGGCGACGGTAGGTTACTCTGGTGTTGGCCATTTTGACGGTGGTTGCTGGAATCGATCGTTGGCGTCAAACAGCTTTTTTTTCCTCTTGCGAAATGGGGGAATATTTTGTTCAAGGAAAAATACTGAGATGGAGGGAGTGTGAGGTTGTGCCCGCTTGCTTGGCCAATAAGGGAAGAGCAAGCCACGAGCCACAGCCTAATCTCTTATCGCCAATTTGAGGCGTAGAATTCATTTCCTTGATCACGTGCTTTTCCAGCCACACAGTGCAGTGCCAAGTGTCAGACACCTACCGCAGCTGCTTTTCAGGTGGCGTTTTTCTTTAAAGCGCTGTCACGTGGAGACTAGCCATTTCTGGTGTTAGTTTGCATCGCGCGACTAGAGCTCTAGGGAAAATCTTAAGGTGGTAAATGATGAAGAGGCGATTCTTGCGATATCATCATCAACCTCCAACATCACTGTTAAGAGGCGGTCATCACATTCAGATCTCATCACTGGCCGCACATTAGATCCTCTTTTCCCGTCCTTTAAGAGAATCTGGGATCACCTCTACGCGTCCGGTTGCGTCGACTTCCGCAATCCGAACCGCGTTTGATCGCGGCGCGCGAAAGCGACGTCGTGAATATCCAGGACAGTCACCGAACTCAACTTTCGTTGTCTTCGAGATGTCCTTCCAACCACCACCTCCCCCTCCTGGGTGGGGACCACCGCCTCCTCCACCACCACCGCCCCCAGGTCCCCCTTCCGATTTTCTACCTCCGCCTCCTGGAGCACCAGCTCCGCCTCCTCCGGGATACCGTCCCCCGACTGACCCACAGATCGCAAAGTTTGCGCAGAAGAAGAAGGAATGGCTTCGGATGCAGCGGAATCGCTTTGGGGAAAAGCGGAAGGGAGGTTTTGTGGAGACACAGAAGGCAGACATGCCGCCAGAACATCTACGCAAGATCGTTAGGGATATAGGTGATGTCTCCCAGAAGAAGTATACGAGCGACAAGCGAAGTTACCTTGGTGCATTAAAGTTCATGCCCCACGCGGTAATGAAGCTTCTGGAGAACATGCCGATGCCCTGGGAGTCTGCAAGAGAAGTCAAAGTGCTATACCATGTCAACGGATGCCTGACGCTCGTCAACGAGATACCACGTGTTATCCCGCCCGTCTTCCATGCCCAATGGGCAACAATGTGGTTGACGATGCGCAAAGAGAAGAGCGATCGAAGGCTGTTCAAGAGGATGCGATTTCCACCCTTCGACGACGAAGAACCTCCGCTATCTTGGTCTGAAAACATCGAAGATGTTGAGCCGCTCGAACCTATTCAGATGGAGCTCGACGAGGAGGAAGATGCGGCCGTTTACGAATGGTTCTATGATCATCGGCCATTAGTAGACACCGAGCATGTCAACGGACCGAGTTACAAGTCGTGGAATCTTACTCTGCAGCAGATGGCCACGCTTCATCGACTGAGCCGTCCGTTGTTGAGCGAGGTGGTCGACCCTAACTACTTCTATCTGTTCGATTTGAAGAGCTTGCTCACCGCAAAGGCCCTCAACGTCGCCTTGCCTGGAGGGCCTCGCTTTGAACCCCTGTACAAGGACATCGATCCCAACGACGAGGACTTTGGAGAGTTCAATGCCATCGACCGAATCATCTTCCGCACTCCGATCCGAACCGAGTCCCGTGTAGCCTACCCGTATCTGTATAATTCGCTACCTCGAAGTGTGCAGCTGAACTGGTATTCGCATCCTCAGATTGTATATACGAAGTCCGATGACCCGAACATGCCTGCCTTCCACTTCGATCCCACGATTAATCCGATTTCGTCGAGGTCTGTAGCTCCCAAGAACATCTCCACCACCCACGAGGATGAGATTTTTGGCCAAGGCAGCATCGAAGAGCCGGAGGATGATGGTTTCGAGTTACCCGCGGATGTCGAGCCCTTCTTTGCCAATGAGGAGCTCTATACGGAGGATACGTCGTCTGCCATTGCGCTATGGTGGGCTCCGTTTCCCTTTGACCGTCGATCTGGCCGGATGGTTCGGGCACAAGATGTTCCGCTGGTCAAGCAGTGGTACCTTGAACATTGTCCTCCGAAGCAGCCTGTCAAAGTGCGAGTGTCGTACCAGAAGCTTCTGAAGACATACGTACTCAATGAGCTTCACAAGAAGAAGCCAAAGGCGATCAACAAGCAGAACCTCCTGAGAAGCTTGAAGCAGACGAAATTCTTTCAGCAGACGACCATCGACTGGGTCGAAGCTGGCCTTCAGGTCTGCCGGCAGGGTTTCAACATGCTCAATCTACTCATCCACAGAAAGAACCTCACCTACCTTCATCTTGATTACAACTTCAACCTGAAGCCGGTCAAGACCTTGACAACCAAGGAACGAAAGAAGTCACGGTTCGGCAATGCGTTCCACCTGATGCGGGAAATCTTACGTCTGACCAAACTTATTGTCGACGCTCAAGTCCAGTACCGCCTGGGTAATATTGACGCCTTCCAGCTGGCAGATGGTATTCTCTATGCCTTCAATCACGTTGGTCAACTGACTGGCATGTATCGTTATAAGTATAAACTGATGCATCAGATCCGATCGTGCAAGGATTTGAAGCATCTCATCTATTACCGGTTTAATAGTGGGCCTGTTGGGAAGGGACCTGGCTGTGGTTTCTGGGCTCCTGCCTGGCGAGTATGGCTCTTCTTCATGAGAGGTATCATCCCACTTCTCGAGAGGTGGCTTGGGAACTTGCTCTCTCGTCAGTTTGAGGGACGGCACAGCAAGGGTGTAGCGAAGACGGTGACGAAACAGCGAGTGGAATCGCATTTCGACCTTGAGCTGCGAGCGTCCGTCATGTCGGATCTCATGGACATGATGCCCGAGGGTATCAAACAGAACAAGGTGAACACTGTGCTTCAGCACCTCTCTGAGGCCTGGAGATGTTGGAAGAGTAACATCCCCTGGAAGGTGCCCGGTTTGCCGGCGCCCATTGAGAATATCATTTTGCGATACGTAAAGGCTAAAGCAGATTGGTGGATCTCGGTCGCTCACTACAACCGAGAGCGAATTCGAAGAGGTGCGACTGTCGATAAGACTGTTGCGAAGAAGAATGTGGGTAGGCTGACGCGTCTCTGGCTCAAGGCGGAGCAGGAGAGGCAGCACAACTACATGAAGGACGGTCCATACGTATCTTCCGAGGAAGCCGTGGCGATCTACACGACAACCGTCCATTGGCTTGAGAGCCGCAAATTCACACCAATTCCTTTCCCGAGCGTCTCGTACAAGCATGACACCAAGATCCTAATTCTCGCCCTCGAACGACTTCGAGAGGCATACTCAGTCAAAGGTCGCTTGAACCAGAGCCAACGAGAAGAGCTAGCTCTCATTGAACAGGCTTATGATAGCCCTGGAACGACGTTGGAACGGATCAAGCGGTTCCTCCTTACCCAGCGCGCTTTCAAAGAGGTGCAGATCGACATGAACGACAACTATAGCACCATCAACCCGGTCTACGACATCGAGCCTATCGAGAAGATAAGCGATGCGTACCTCGACCAATACTTATGGTACCAAGCAGATCAACGGCACCTCTTCCCTAACTGGATTAAGCCTTCCGACTCCGAAGTGCCACCGCTGCTTGTCTATAAGTGGGCTCAGGGTATCAACAACCTTGACAGGGTTTGGGAGACTGCTGATGGCGAATGCAATGTTATGATCGAAACCGAGCTTTCCAAGGTGTACGAGAAGATCGATCTCACCCTGTTGAACCGGCTTCTGAGGTTGATCATGGACCACAACTTGGCTGACTACATAAGCGCCAAGAACAACGTACAGCTTACTTACAAAGACATGAACCATGTCAACAGCTATGGTATGATCCGTGGACTGCAGTTCTCGGGGTTTGTCTTCCAGTACTACGGTCTTGTCCTAGATCTTTTGCTCCTTGGCTTAAACCGGGCGAGCGAGATTGCTGGGCCGCCTCAAAGTCCAAATGATTTCTTACAATTCCGCGATCGCGAAACTGAGACCAAGCATCCTATCCGTCTGTACACGAGGTATATTGACAAGATATGGGTCTTCTTACGATTCACGGCCGAAGAGTCCCGCGATCTCATCCAACGTTTCCTGACAGAACAGCCTGACCCCAACTTTGAGAACGTTATCGGCTACAAGAGCAAGAAATGCTGGCCAAGGGACTCGCGGATGCGACTGATGAGGCACGATGTTAACCTCGGTCGCGCTGTGTTCTGGGACTTGAAGAACCGCTTGCCTCGGTCTGTTACCACGATCGAGTGGGATGACACCTTCGCCAGCGTCTACAGTCGTGACAACCCGAACCTGCTCTTCTCAATGTGCGGGTTTGAAGTTCGCATCCTCCCTAAGATTAGGAACCAGAACGATGAGTTCCCTATCAAGGATAGTGTTTGGTCGCTCGTGGACAACACAACCAAGGAGAGAACAGCGCATGCCTTCCTGCAGGTGACCGAGGAAGATATCCAGAAGTTCAACAACAGGATCCGCCAGATTCTCATGTCTTCCGGTTCGACCACTTTCACCAAGATCGCCAACAAGTGGAACACAGCTCTCATCGCTCTTTTCACCTATTATCGTGAGGCGGCAGTGTCCACTGTTAATCTACTGGATACCATCGTAAAGTGTGAAACCAAGATCCAGACCCGAGTGAAGATAGGGTTGAACTCGAAGATGCCGTCCCGTTTCCCCCCAGCTGTCTTCTATACCCCCAAGGAACTCGGTGGTTTAGGTATGATTTCGGGTTCGCATATTCTAATCCCGGCGAGTGACAAGAGATGGTACAAGCAGACGGATACGGGTGTAACGCATTACAGAGCTGGTATGACACACGACGAAGAAACACTCATCCCAAACATCTTCAGATACATTGTTCCATGGGAGTCAGAGTTCATAGACTCGCAGAGAGTTTGGACTGAGTATTCGCAGAAGCGTTTGGAGGCTAACCAGCAGAATCGACGACTCACGCTGGAGGATCTCGAGGATAGTTGGGACCGTGGCTTGCCTCGAATCAATACGCTTTTCCAAAAGGACAGAAGCACACTAAGCTTCGACAAGGGATTCCGGACGCGAAGCGAGTTCAAGATCTACCAGTTGATGAAGAGCAATCCTTTCTGGTGGACAAGTCAACGTCACGACGGCAAGCTGTGGAATCTGAACGCTTACCGTACTGATGTCATCCAGGCGCTTGGTGGTGTCGAAACGATTCTCGAGCATACCCTATTCAAGGCGACGGGTTTCCCATCCTGGGAAGGCCTGTTCTGGGAAAAAGCTTGTCTTGCCAAGGGGACGAAGCTACTACGGTACGATCACACTCAGGTCGCGGTTGAAGACGTCAAGGAGGGGGATCTACTACTAGGTCCCGATGGCGGGCCTCGACGCGCGTTCAACGTGGTTAAAGGTAAAGAACGCCTATATCGCATCAAGATCGGGAGCCATAAAGAGGACCTCGTCGTTACGCCAAACCATATTCTGGTCCTCCATAGGGAGAAGAGCGGTACCAATAAATACGAAGGGCATACTGTTGAGGGACAGCGTTCACGCCTTGAGGGCCAACTCGGTGACTCGCCTGTCCCCAGTTCTGATCCTACCGATCCAGATCGACCAAATAACCTCGTCAAGCAGCGACCAAGTTTCCTGTCTGCTCTCAAGAGTTACGTCTTTCCGTCCTTGCGGAGCTCGACCGCTGAATTGGACAGCGTTCAAGACGACCCGTACGACCATGGCGCTAGCTGTGGAGAGGCAAATATTACAAGTCTAGAGCCTCAGGAAGCCTCACCAACTGGAAGTTACGATACCATTGAGATGACAGCCGCTCAGTTTGCGGCCCTTGAACCTAAAGAGAGGAGTAGGTATAGGCTCTTCAGATCTCCCGGTTTTGAGTTACCAGAACACGCCGTGCCGATCAACCCCTATTTTCTTGGGCTCTGGCTTGGAGATGGAAGTCGAAGCAGCACGACCATATACCCAAACCCCGAAGCTGAAATTCGAGATTTTCTGGTTAGGCACGCAGCTGAACTCGACCTTCAACTCGTGTGGCATGGGCAGGTGTCGTATGCCACCGTGGGGAAAACGTCTCTTATTGGCCAACCGCTTCCACAGGAAAAAGAGATCGGGATCCCTGAGCGCCAAGAAAAGCGCTCAGCGCGGCAGACCATCATCAGACAACGACTTGCTGCAGGATGGACGTATCAGCCCGACCGCAAGGCGGATGGTGCGCGAGTTTGGCACCACCCTACTGAGATCTCCACTGAAAACGTCGAACCCTCGGGAGCACAAGCTGGAGTGAAACGTAACCTGAGCCCCAGCCCTGCAAGCTCCCCCCCGGTATTATGCCAGCGGCCCCCGTTGACCGAGCCTGATTATGACTTGGAATCCTCTTTTGAGGAGTCAATGGACCTTGGAGAGTCACAATCTTCTCCTGTTGAGGCGATCATTGAAGATGTTCTCCATCAACTGAGGTCTGATGATAAGCTCATGGATCTCGTTGGTGTGCCCGAGGTGGAAAAGGAGGAAAATGAGGATTTGGATCTCATAGACGTCGTCAGTGAGGACGAGGCGGTAGATGATGAAGCTGACGGACGTCAGCATGTCACTCGTCTGCAGACTGGTCGCCGAGCATATGGCGCCCTAGAACGAGGGGAAGAAGAGCAGCTTGCTGGTCGAATCATCGACCGCACCGAGCCCGTTTCAAATGTGAACACGCTTCTATTGGCGCTCCGCGAGCTTGGTGTGCTCACAGAGCGTGGATTGACTGGCCCTGACGCTGACCGGAAACGCATTCCCTCCGTATACATGAGAAATTCACGATCCGTTCGTCTCGCCGTTCTTGCAGGCTTACTCGATACCGATGGCTGGTATGTCTATTCTGAAAACATGTTCGGCTTCGCCCAAAACGAGCGCTGGCACTCAGCTCTGTTCTGGGATACCGTCGCCCTTGCACGCTCACTGGGCTTCAGCGTCCGGACCAAGCGGCGAATGATGTGGAATCCGGCCCGGACGGTGCAATTTCCTCAACTGTTCGCTCAGATATTCGGCAACCTGAGTGAAATTCCATGTCTCCTCGCGCGCAACAAGGCTGTTGAACGCATCATCCCTCAAGCCCACAGCTTTATTGTCAAGGACATCGTTCTCGAATCAGAGACCACCGAGTGGGCTGGCTTTCGGGTCGACGGGGACCAGCTCTATCTACGGCATGACTATCTCGTGCTTCACAATAGCGGTTTCGAGGAGTCGATGAAATTCAAGAAGCTGACCAATGCCCAAAGATCTGGTCTGAACCAGATTCCCAACCGTCGGTTTACCCTGTGGTGGTCACCGACAATCAACAGAGCCAACGTTTACGTCGGTTTCCAAGTGCAGCTTGACTTAACGGGCATCTTCTTGCACGGCAAGATCCCTACCCTCAAGATCTCTCTGATTCAAATCTTCCGAGCTCATTTGTGGCAGAAGATCCACGAGTCTGTGGTCATGGATCTTTGCCAGGTCTTCGACCAGGAGCTCGAGTCGCTGGGTATCGAGACCGTGCAGAAGGAAACCATTCACCCCCGAAAGTCGTACAAGATGAACAGTTCTTGTGCTGATATCCTGCTCTTCGCCAGCAACAAGTGGAACGTAACCAGGCCCTCTCTCCTTTTTGACACCAAGGATGTCATTGAGCCAACTACTACCAACAAATTCTGGTTAGATGTCCAACTACGCTACGGTGATTACGATTCGCACGACATCGAGCGCTATACACGGGCTAAGTATCTCGACTACACCAATGACAGCATGAGTATCTATCCCTCGGCAACGGGTCTGATGATCGGTATTGACCTCGCATACAACCTGTATTCCGCGTATGGTCAATATTTCCCGGGCTTGAAGGTTCTGGTCCAGCAGGCCATGGCGAAGATCATGAAGGCCAACCCCGCTCTTTATGTCCTTCGAGAACGCATCCGGAAAGGTCTTCAGCTATACGCCTCCGAGAGCAATCAGGAGTTCCTCAACTCGCAGAACTACTCGGAGCTCTTCAGCAACCAGACGAAGCTTTTCATCGATGACACCAACGTTTATCGTGTTACGATCCACAAGACTTTCGAGGGTAACTTGACCACAAAGCCAATCAACGGCGCCATTTTCATCTTCAATCCTCGGACGGGGCAGCTGTTCTTGAAAATCATCCACACCAGTGTATGGGCTGGTCAAAAGCGCCTCGGCCAGCTGGCGAAATGGAAGACGGCCGAAGAAGTTGCGGCTCTGATCAGGTCACTGCCTATTGAAGAGCAGCCGAAGGAGCTCATTGTCACGCGCAAGGGACTGTTAGATCCTCTCGAAGTCCACTTGCTGGATTTCCCTAACATCTCCATTCGGGCTTCGGAACTGCAGCTGCCCTTCCAGGCTGCCATGAAGGTGGAGAAGTTGGGAGATATGATTTTGCGTGCCACTGAGCCACAGATGGTGCTCTTCAATCTGTATGATGAGTGGCTGAAGAGTATCTCCTCGTACACTGCGTTCTCCCGCCTAGTTCTCATTCTGCGTGCTCTCCATGTCAATCCAGATAAGACTAAGCTCATTCTTCGTCCCGATAAGACGGTCATCACGCAACAACACCATATCTGGCCGACGCTATCCGACGAAGACTGGATCAAGGTTGAAACGCAGTTACGGGACCTCATTTTGCACGACTATGGAAAGAAGAACAACGTTAACGTCGCCAGTCTGACTAGCAGCGAAGTGCGTGATATCATCTTGGGTATGGAAATCTCTGCGCCATCGATGCAAAGACAGCAAGCTGCAGAGATAGAGAAGCAGCAGCAAGAGCAGCAACAACTCACCGCCGTTACAACCAAGACTCAGAACGTCCACGGAGAAGAGATTATTGTTACTACGACGTCGCAATTCGAGCAGCAGACGTTCGCATCGAAAACCGAATGGAGGACTCGAGCCATAGCGACGTCCAACCTGCGAACCCGGTCCAACAATATTTATGTCTCGTCTGTCGATAATGATGCTGATGACATCACCTACGTCATGCCGAACAATATCTTAAAGAAGTTCATCACGGTTGCTGACCTACGCGTCCAAGTTGCCGGATACCTTTACGGTGTCTCTGCGCCGGACAACAAGCAAGTCAAGGAGATTCGCTGCATTGTCATGGTACCCCAGATTGGTGGGCTGCGCAATGTCCAGTTGCCTCAGCAATTGCCCCAGCATGAGTACCTCTCAGACATGGAACCTCTAGGTGTGATCCACACCATGGCTGGAAACGAGCTGCCTTACATGTCCGCAGCGGACGTCACGGAGCATGCTCGCCTGCTCGATGCTCACCCGAAGCTGAAGGAGTACGATACCGTCACCGTTGACGTTTCTTTCACGCCTGGGTCCGTTTCGTTGTCTGCCTGGGCCCTCACTCCAAACGGCTACAAGTGGGGTGCCGAGAACAAGGATATCAGTAGCGACCAGCCACAGGGCTTCACGACGACGATGGGCATCAAGCGGAAGCTTCTCCTGAGTCCGCGGTACAAGGGCTTCTTCCTTGTTCCGGAGAATGGCAAGTGGAACTACAGCTTCATGGGCAGCGGCTTTGCGGGACTGGAGAAGAAGCCCGTGCACGTCAAGCTTGACACGCCGATGCCGTTCTATAGCGACCAGCACCGCCCGCTCCATTTCCAGAATTTCGCGGAGCTGGAGGATATCGGCGTCGATAGGAGCGACAACTTCGCTTAAGAGGGAGATGACTCAAAAGGCCAAGAATTGGGAAGTTGGGGGCATGAGAAAACTCATCATTCACGGAAATCACATAGTGCATTGGTTCGAAGGGCGTGGTAATCATTTCCGTTGGCGGGCGTTCAGGACTACAAGATATGAGTAAATAGGAGATATGGGCGAAGAGACATGCCTTCTTCTACAAGCCTATGTAATGGTATTCATTCGGGGGACGAGCCGTCATGTAACGTATGTAACTGCACTTAACACCAGAAGATTGATATATAATACGTTAAAAGATCGAGATATAATTAATTATGATAATATCTGTCAGTTGGCCTTCTTCCCCTGGATGTAAAAGTATGGAACCCTTGACTTATAGAAGCCCCCGCCAAAATCAATCGCTTGCGGTGCTTGATACTAGGAGCACGAGGCCACTTCCGGGCGGCCGCGGCGGCGACAGCGCCCGCCAGGGGCGGTGCATGCGGAGTAAAAAGAAGGGCGGCGAGGGGATGGCCGGATGGATGGATGATGCATGGAAGTTGCAGCACAGTGGCAAAAGTCTCGCAGGTGAAACCGCGCGGGCAGAATGCGTGTGTGTGTCGTCGTTGGGCCGCGATACTGGCCGCAGGAAGGGAAGGGCCCTTCAGATTCGGGCCATGCATACATAGGTACATAGCATTGCATATGCAATGCTCTTTATTGGTACTTTGTGATATTTATGTATCCCGCCCTACGAGCCGCAGGGGCACGACGAAACTCCTGCCGAATGGAGAGTATCTATGCAAAGCTCCGTCCTGGTGTGTCTGTACGCCCATTGCACCGGGACGCGCCGGCCCCTCTTTGTACGACCGTCATGCGTTTTTCTGTCCAATATCATTCGCTCTTCCATTCTCACCCTTCCCCTTTTCCCCTTCCCTTGATGCAAAAAACTGGAACGAGCGGGCTGGTTAATGCATAGACGTACCAATGGTATCGTAAAACGTTAGATAGCATTATGTCAGAATTGCCCGAAGGCGCCGGCACATGCTGGCTACTGACCAGCCTGTCCTTGACTTGAGGTTTTGAGGCTGCAGAATCTTATGCGCACCGGGGATGGGCCTGGTGTCACCGTATGCGATTCGTCTCAACCAATGCCGGGAGGATCGAGTAAGCGCGTTCTCGGCCTTTTAATCAGGGTCAATGCTTGGAGTCAACGAACAGGGGGGGAGGGGAAGAGGGTGAAAGAGGGGGGAGGGGCATACGGTTATATCGTCCCCGAGCTGAGGGTGAGGCTGTTGCCATCGGAAAATAAAAATTACTGTAATTGCTAGTAGCTGTATATCTATCAACCTCTACGAGGCCGTAGTTGTCGCCCAGCTCTGAAAGCTAACAAGGGCCAGCTTAATAGACCGAAGTAATGGCGACGCCGAAATAGGTTGGGCTTGTGCGGCTATTAAAAGGTTGATTGAATAGATTACCGATTTTTATGCATTATGCGTGGACACCGATTGGGTTAGGTATACTGTAGGCCAAGTTAGGTAAGCGGGCCTTGTCCCCTTGTGTAGGAACTTAAACTTATGCAAATTATCTAGTATTATCGACGGCGATGACGGTCCAGGTACGCGTCTCGTCCTCCCGCAAAAGACGTTCCTGCATTAATAAGGATGCAGATTCGATCGTTTACATATTTAGGAGCAAGCGTCATCCTCTTCAGTGGGGTGTCTGGGCGCATGGGGTTGATCACGGAGACTTTATCCAAGCAGGGAAAGGAGGTACGGAGTAGATAGCGTGCCACAGGGCCCAGCAGACTCCACTCGCATGTGTTTCCTCGCAGGCCAGTCCCGGTACAATGGGTACATCTGTATCCCGTAGACGCATTACTACCGACAAGGGGTAATGTTGGAAGCCGAGGGATGCGGCTGAAATAATCGAGCTTGGGATCCTCCTCTAAAACTCGAACGCTTTCGAGAGCATACACACGATTTTGTCATCGTAACCAAGCCAGCAGAGCTCAATGTTCTACGCGCACAGACATCATGCTTAAACCATCTAGGAAGGATAGTCGCTCAGACCGTAGTTATCCACAGCGGGTCGGGAGTCTTGATCCACATCGTGAACGGGTGTGTCAATGCTAATCTAGCGGTTTTGTAGCCTGTAAAACGTGCAGCGTGGGTGGAGACAAGGAGAACCTTTGGCGATTAAACCCCAGAACAAGAGTGATTGAGGATAGAGGCTTCGCATATAATGATACTCCCTGGAAGTATAGACGCTGGTGAGGAGGTGTCGTGAACGCCGTTGAGGCCCGTAGACTTGATTGTCTGAGGCATTCATCGGAGATTTGTACAGCATTGATCAGCTGGCATGGGAACTTATGTGGGGTGCCTCTCTCCAAAGCAGACGGATTTATTAAGCAGAATCTTGGCTATGGAGATCAGGGGACTCGGATGCCGGCTTAAGAAGATGGTGGACATCAGAGCTATGACGGAATGCAGAACAACGTGACAAGCCGAGTGCTTACTGACGTCCTTGGAAGATTGAGACGCGCAAGTCCCCACTGATACTGACGGAGCGCCGGGGAGTTGTTTGATACTCGAAAATAGAGACCGGCAAGCCTCAAGTCAAGCATTGGGTTAATGCTGTAGCGGAACCAATGCCGAAACGCAAGCCTGAATAGGTACGCCTGGAATAGGAGAACTGGAGGGAGCCTGGAGGCGGGCATGAGGTCTTGGAGAATGACGCCACTCAATGCTGGGCCTACTTCGAGATGACCTATCTTGTTAGAGTAGCAGCAGTAGGCAATGTATGGGACCCAGGGAAAGACGAAATGCTGCATGCAACTTCATGTGCCTTGCATAGAGCGGGCCCCCCAAAAAGCTAGATAAAGGCAGGCACACGAAGATGCATGAGGCGAACGCCCGCACTACCTAATCAAGGGGATGACGACCGGGATACCTAACAAAAGCTTCCAGAAGTACGAAAGAGCAAGGGTTATCTTTCCTTTTCTGTAACTGTGAGGACTCTCCTCTACCGAAAAAAAGAATATTTGGTCTGTGGGGGAATGCCTCAAGAAGTTTAAGTTAGGCATGTCCGAACTTAAAGCACATGGGCATGTCCTGTCAACCGATTACGGTATATTGCGGGGCTCGGCATGCTCGCATGAAGCAAGCAATTTGAATACGATCTATTTTGGGACATGTCGACACTTTTAATTGATTTTGGGCTTAGGGACTTTGCTAGGCCTCTTCTAGTCTGTCTACCTATCTATGTCACAGCCAATCCATTCTAGCCCTACTTGGTGGATCGCGAATTACAGATCACGGAGGTCGGTATGCGGGTGTGTATCTAGAAGCAGCTATTGTCGGTAGGTAAGGTCAACAACTATCATTGTAGAGGAGATCCTCTATGTAATTATGTAGTTAAGGTCACTATTAACCGGCTTATCGAATCCGCCTTACCATATTCTCCTCTCCTCTTCCGAATTTCCCGAATGAAAAAGTCTCCCCCTAAGGTACTAAATCTATAGCAGATACATTGTTCACATAGTTCTCTCCCAGGTCAGTCTTGCCCACTTGGCTTACATCACTAAGATACAGTACGCAGTACCTGATTATATTATATTTTGAATACGCATTTACGTAGGTGTCCAAGCAGAAGAGGTGACCTCCTGTTGTGCCCCTCTCGCTAATCTAGATAAACGGGTTGTTGGGTTTCCATGAACCCCTGGACAATGCTACTCTTTTATCTAACGTAGATTGTAAAAAATCTACTGTAGTACCTAGAACAATCTCCGCGCCTGCATCAAAGCATGCCGCTTTACATATCAATCCCATTCTAACTTCGGCAACGTTAAAGCATAACGATACCATATTGCCTAGCCGGGGGAGCTAATAAACAAATCTCTAGCCGGCGTCGCTTGTTTACCGAGCGGCTTCAAGCTTTCCGGATCCCATAAGCCCCGACACACGCTAGAAACAAAGCTCCATTTTCTAGAATGCCTCTCATTTGTTTCGTTAACTTGCAGCATAATTCCTCATTTAATCTCTGGGGTTGGGTGCATTGAAACATTCTTTTGTTTATGCGACTCCCTGAGGTTTCAATGCGTGCCGGCATTTTGACAGTTACATATACTCTGTACCCTTGGCCCTTGGTAGGTTCCGTTGCAGGTGGCCTAATTTGGAAAGTTCGTGCTCCGCTCTCAGCTATTTGGCCCCCCC
>QJNX01000343.1:0-61356 GCA_004155925.1 Monosporascus sp. MG133
CCCCCCAACAAAAAAAAGAAAAAGCCATGTCGGACTCCTGCCTCCCCGTCCGGACCTGGACCGCGCTCCGCGGGCTTCTCGATCCCTGGTTCTTCCTGTGGCAGTCGGCGAAGTGTCTCCCGGGGACGGCGCTCGCCCTGCTGCGCGAGGAACCCGGGCTGCGCGGGGTCCTCCTGCTGCTCTCCTCCCCGCGCCGCCTACGTGACGCCTGGTTCAGCCGGTTCTGGGCGGCCGCGGGGCCGGGCGGTAAGCAATTTCTGAGGCAATTTCTTCCCCCGTCCTCTTTAGTTCGAAGGCACAAATTTCCAAATGCGGGGTTTCATGAATCGATGGCTCCCGAAACATGTCTCACGACCCCCAGATTATTCACCCAATCGACCAGATAGAGAATTCGCTGACTCCGGATGTTGTAGTGCAGCAGGGCACCGAGCCGCTGGTCCTCGCGCTGCTCGATGGCCGCGTGACGGGCGGCCGCGTCATCGATAGACCCCTAAGCCCCGCCGTCGGCGGCACCGTGCTCGAGATCGGCGCCGGGTCCGGGTTCTGGGTGCACGTGTTCTCGGACCGCTACCGACGCCACCGGCGACAGCAGCAAAAGCCGTCAGACTCGGAGGAGGGAAGCCGCGGAAGCGAGACAGAGAACGAGAACGTGATCACGCGCGTCTACGGCGTAGAGCCCAACAGGGCCCAGCACGCGAGCCTGCGACGGCGCGTCGAGGCCGCCGGCCTCGCGGACGTGTACCGCATCGCGCCTGTGGGCATCGAGGACCTCGGCAACGCGGAGAAGTGGGGCGGTTATGACGGAGGCGATGAGGGCGCGGGGATCGAGAAGGGGTCCGTCGACTGCATCGTGTCGATCCTGTGCCTCTGCAGCATCCCGCACCCGGAGCGGAACATCCGGGAGCTCTATGAGTACCTGCGGGAGGGCGGCCGGTGGTACGTGTGCGAGCACGTGCGGTGTGACTACAGCTGGTACATGCGTGCCTATCAGCGTGAGTTTTGAGACCGGGACGGGACGGAGCGGAGCGGCGGGCTCGGCGTTGCGCTGCGTTCGGCTGACTGACTGGCTGGGTGCTAACACGGAGATAACGTTGTAGGTTTCCTGAATCTCTTTTGGCCCGTCTTCATCGGTGGCTGCCAGCTGTGTCGTCCCACTGTCGAGTGGTTGCGGGAAGCGGGCCCGTGGAGTCACATCGATGTCGGACAGCCGCCTGACGAGGAGTGGTATCATGCCATCCCTGATCAGGTCGGAATCTTCACGAAATAACGAGATTTCGATTGAGTATACCGATCACGGACCATGTTGCAAATCATGGGAGGATTCTATGGGGGCCGCGGTGCCGGATGATCTAGTAGAGCGCCGAGAGATGCTAGACGACTCGCTGTCTACGGCATCAGACAGTCGCAAATGGATTCGAGATATGTGGTATCTCTCGTTGTGACAAAGGAAGTTCGGCACACAACTAATTACATGTCGCTGGCTTATGCTCGGGAGATAATCCGAAGCAGACCTACGCAGGTGTCTAACGGAGGTAAGCGCATCGGATCCTTCCTAGTACAGGGGTAGAATCTATTTTTAATAGTTGAACCTGCAAGTTAAGTCTTTCGTCGTCGTGTCGCTGAGGCTGAGCCGTGATTGCGAAAACCTAACTCTACTGGGTAGTTAGGCAGCCGCTTACTGGAGCCCCACCAGCGAAAGATCCAAGGATGCACTTCGGGGTTGATATAGTTTGATATAAGAAGTAAGATATGTGCATATTCACACAGCTCACACCCTGAGCACGGTCTCTGTTTCCTACCATTGAGTTTTTTTTTGCATCCTCTCCGTCGACATCGCCAGCCTGTCCGTCTGTTAATCTGTCTGTCAGCCAGTCAGCCAAGCAGTCGACATGGCTATTCGCTGCAGCACCACGCAAGCATCATCCCTCTTCACCTTCCTTTTGTTGTTGATATCGATCGCGGCGACTCCGGTGGCAGCACAAGACGAAACGAGAGTCGATGTCGCGCGGGAACTCGTCGTCGTGCTCGGCGTCACCATCGGCGTCACCATCGCGATCACCATCTTGGTCTGCGTCTGCGCCCACTGCGGGCCGAGTCTAATAATGCGAGCCTGGAGGCGTAAGCCCGAGCCCGAGAAGCCCGAGCCCGAGAAGCCCGCCGAGCAAGACCGCCTAGAGGTGTAGCAGGCGCCGTACGTACGGTGCAACAACAAGGCTCATCCACCGGGAGGGCGCGAAAACGGAAACAGAAGAAGATATCGTGGACGGCGCCGGACTCTTCGGCGGGGGCGCAAGTTCGGAAAAAAGAGTCTACGATGGTGGAACCCTTATCCCGACTGCTCGCGGTCGCGCCCCCTTCAGCCGTGCGCAGGGCTCTACGAATGAAGCGTTGACCATGCGGAAGTTCCCAGTCGGTGTTTGCGGTGCCTCCGGTGTCTATGCCAAGCAGAAAGCCCAGGCGCCAGCTGCGATATGCGCTAAATCAGCAGGGCTGGTAAGGAGGCGGGCGGTGCCGAAACTTATTTGCGCACGAAATCCACACCCATTCAACTTCCACATAGATCAACACAATTATCAAAAAGTAATTAAAATAAGCCTTAATCATAATTATAATTGCAGTAATTATTAATTTCTGTTATTTTATGAAAATTGTGTTGATATATGTGGAAGTTATGGGTGTGGATTTTCGTGCGTAAATAATTTTCGGCACCGCCGGGGAGGTTGACGAGGTAGGCTCACACCGCCACTACCACAACTCAAAATGCTTGGTCTTCATGTCGCTCGTGTGTTGGAGGGCCCCTAAATTCGTCTTCAGCCTTATGAACAGGCAGACGAACGGATACTTGTACGGAATGATGGGAAGGCCCGTTTGGGGTGCAGCTGGGACTGAAGTTTCTGCGGGATTCAAAAGGAAGCGCGGGGGGATTTACCAAAACAAAAACAAAATACGGTATTTTGGTTTGCATTGGACACACGTGGATGATACCCTCTTACTTGGGCGTCGTTATGCAGAACATATGCAGAACATACGCGTCCGCGAATCGAAGCGCGGACACTCATCCACATTCACAACTCTGAGCAAACTTGGGCCACGTTAAATTACAGTACCAGTGTTTCCAAATTCGGCAGTGCATACTTAGCCATAAGTGGCTGACCTTGTTCTATCAAATCCGATCCCGCCACAGCTCTCCTATAGCGCAAATTTCTTGATTTCCAGTAAAGGTTACTCCAACATGACGTCATGCCTTTGTGCCAACTCAACGACAACCTCGTACGACTGGATGGAGCAAGCCCCATGGTTGGTCTTGAAATTCGAAGAATGGATACCTTGGCTTTATGAAGCAGAGGCGCGTAACAGCATCACGTCAGATGACAAGCCAGAAAGCCCGATCATCGTCGAGGAAATTGTGAATCTAGGGCATGGTTCTTGTCGTAGGCCAATGACTTTTGAGATCTCTGCGAGCATGTCTTACCGTACTAGAACTCGGCTGTCGGAATGGCTGCTGTCCATGACAGTCACAGATACACAGAACCGGCCAGAAGCGTCATAGTCATACCTGTGATTGGCATTGCAGAAAAACCTGTAATAAATACCTGCAAGCATGCCCAAACAACACACATTCGCTTGCTCTCTTCCATCATCTAGCAGCCAACTCAATCAATAAGCACCTCTGAAATTGCGAGCAGTAGAGCGCTCTCCTCCACGCAAGC
The DNA here is from genome assembly GCA_004155925.1 of Monosporascus sp. MG133. Taxonomy (NCBI): domain Eukaryota; kingdom Fungi; phylum Ascomycota; class Sordariomycetes; order Xylariales; genus Monosporascus; species Monosporascus sp. MG133. The sequence goes on from QJNX01000343.1 coordinate 3,711, forward strand.
TTCTGCGATATCACATAAGTAAATGCGTATCATATCGGAGAATAATACGTTCATCAGAGAATAATACGTTGTCAAAATGCTGATTGACGTCCTCTCCATGATCCTCCGGGCCGCGGAGTTGGTCTTCGCCGCCATTGTGGCCGGCGTCAATGGCCAGTACCTCCGCATGAACTCGAACGCCAGCGACTGGGACCTGGCCCGCTTCATCTACACCGAGGTGGTCGCCGGCCTCGCCATGCTCCTGGCCCTCATCTGGCTCTTCCCCTTCTCGGGCAGCTTCGTCCACTGGCCCGTCGACTTGTTCATCTCCATCTGCTGGTTCGCCGCCTTCGGCGTCCTGGTCAACGTAAGTTTTTTTCTTGTCGTTTTTCCTCTTCTTGCTATTTACACACCTTCCCCCGTCGAATGAAGCACGCGCGGGAATAGAATGGCGTAGGATGAATGGCTTAACTAACACGTCTCCGACCAGTACCTTGACGGCTCCTGTGGCCGCGTCTTTTCCTGGATTGACGTGACGCTGCGTGGCGACAACCTGTGCGGCAGGTTCAAGGCCGTCATCGCCTTCTCATTCCTCTCCGCCATCTGCTGGCTCGTGTCCGCCATCATCGGGTTCATGTGGGTCCGCGACCACGAGAACCGCCGCTACCGCCGCCGCACCTGGCACCGCTCGCGCGTCTAGGTGCGCCGCTGCTGCCTAATCAGGGAATCTTCTCTGGTTCGCGGCGTCTTCTGAGGTGCAGACGTTACATACTCACTGTGCCGTTGGCCAAGTATGACATGATGGGGTTGTTTGTTTTCTTTGGGGCTACATCACGGCATACTACATGATACCAAATGCTTTTTCTTCATATTACTGTTGCTCTATTTACACGAATAGCTACGAGTGGCCAGATTCGGGACACCACTTACGATTTTGATGCGGAAGATACCAAGGTTGATGATAGCCCCCAATTGATACCCCTAGTACATTACATAGTACTTATTAATCATTATCTCCTTAATACCAAGTCACTACGTTGCGCTACGAGAGATTTCAGCATGTGAAGTTTATTACGTGATATGTCTATCAACACATAGGCTAACGAAGGATGTCACATAGTGAAATAGGGGCAAGCTGGGAAAACAGCTCACAGCGTCGATTACAGCCGAGACCTGTTAGTTAACTCTCTTAAAGACGTGGATGGTAGTATGGATACCTGGTCTTCGGTGTCAATCAAGCTTAAGATGCGATTCATTCCGACTCAGCTATCGTCGAAGGACGTCTCGAGCTGTCTGAACCCAGTCATATATTTTTCAAACTATCTAGTATACGAATCCAGTACTGTTCCGGCAGAAGCACCCTTCATGCTGCCAATCCGAATAGATCCCAGGACTTCTTAACACCACCCTCTCGACGTCGGCCAGGAATTATATAGCGAGAAGTCAACATGGCACCATTACCTCTGGGGGCGCACCCTGGCCGTGAGCCCCTTGCACATCTGACGGCACTGTGGATCTCTAAGCGGGACCATTTCGCGCGCTCGGAAGTGGTCTCGATGGGAGAGGCCTTCGGATGGATAATCCTCGCCATGGCTGTGTGCATCTTGTTGGGGTTCCTTGGGTACTGGATTTGTAAGAGGTCGAGGGCCCCGTGCGGGCGGTGAAGTTTTGGATATCAGTCAGTCGCGGTAGAAGCAACAGGCGGATCGGGCATCTCGTACCTGCTTGGGAAGCTCAACTATGCGTATCTGATATCATTTTATATTGTTTTGGTAGATCTTGATAGCGTGCGATCATGCCATTGAGTAATCAGACTATCGTGCTACGAGGTCGTTCTGGAAGAGAGACGAACAGGGGCATAGGGCCCGTAGACGCCACTGGATGTTGAATAGGTTGGCAGCAGATGTACGCACTCGAAGAAAGGGAGATAGATCTGTTTCTCAGGCGCGACAATGCGCTGTAGGATTACGAAATTACGAACCAAAGGGGAAAGGAGATCTCACTTGTACGCTGATCGCCCGATAGTACGGTCAAAAGTACTAGGTATTAACCACTGACTGGAGTAAAGCCTAAATCTATTTACTCTGATATCGAAACCAGCGACGTGGATACGCATTCCCCATTCTAGGTGCCTTGGTTATAGGGGCAGAAACGCCTGATCCCTGCCACATCACCACCCGTGCAGTACGCAAGGTGTCCTCTCTCTGGTTAGTAGGACAGAAATTCTAGGCAGAGAGACCTCGGCATACTAGATCAATAACAGTGGGGACAGGATTTGGTCGCAGGGTTAGGTGCGTTTGGCCCTCAATAGGCAGCCCCGGAGCACATGACCAGTAGCCGGCCGGCGGCTTCCAGCATCCGGGCTCTGGCGGCGTAGGCAGGCTTCGGCTGCCCAACGCCTGCCTGCCAACAGACATATGCCTCACTACCAAGTTGAGCAAGGCATACTTCCTTGGCTGTAGTAGCGTATCGTCTCTAGGTTGCATTTCAGACATGGGCATCACATTTGAGCCTGAGCTTTCGCTGAAATCAGTAAGTTCTCATGACAGCGTTGAATTGGGCATGACTCCAAATAGAAATCTGCAACAGTGGTTGGAGTTATGTTTGCGAACGCATGTCAAACAGTCTAAATATGCTCTAAGCATATGACGAATGGACCTACAAAGATAGTTCGGACGCAGAGAGCGACCTACCTACCTCGCAGCGGGCGGTCTTTGAGTTGGCTGTTTGGTCATGGGCCTCGTGAGCCACTGCCGTTTCATATTAGGACCTGGTCCTCATGTAAGGAAGGTGTGTTTTGAGCCATATGATGGATACTGAGTCAGGCATGTGTGTTTAGAGGTTGTTTACCTCATCCTGCGGCCCATCTCAGAAAATATCAAGACTCAGAGGAGTATATGTTCCCCACCTCTTCCCTTGCGCCTGAACTCAGCGTAGGTTCTTTGACCAGACTTTGATATATTACCGTGGTCGCTTACGTATCACTTCCAAGACCCAACGGTTATGTCAGTAGTATAAGTCCTCAAAAGAGGGAAGTACAAGCATCGTGGCGTCGCATACAAGTATAATTCGTTGGATTAATCAAATATGAAGCAATACCTAGCTTGCTTTAGGGGGTCGCAAGCCTGTAATGCCTGCTTGTTCCTGCCAAGATTTCCAGCGTAAGTACATAGCATCGCACAAGCTCGGGGATTACGAAAGGCCATTCATAATTCGGCTCCACGAGATGCAACGAACTCCCCCCAGCCAACCAACATATAGACACGTGGATAGTCGTGCTACCAAATGACTCGTACCTACATAGGTATTATATGTGTAAAAGCTTTCGTGCATTCGGCTCAGACGGCTAGAACCCTTCGAGCCGTTCTAGCCGCTTGGTCCTAATAAGACAGGAGGTTGAAGTTGTTTCGCAGGGCAGTCTATGACCGCATCGGTGGGGACGGGAGGGACAGCTATGGCGTAAGGTGACGCCACACGCCCCGCTGACTACCCCAGAAATTACTACTTGAGGGGAAGCTTCATCAGCCACAACTTTTCCCCCCAAGCATGCATCGAGCTGCCGATGAAAAGGGCAATCTGTGAATGGTGCTTTCGCCTGCACGAGTGGGCCTCAAGCCTCTTGTGGGTACAGTACCTGCCTCAAACACAAACCAGCACGTCAGCCCCCAAAACCAGCAGAGGGATCGCCAACGCCTTGGTGGCGGCTGTTCCAAGTTTGGCGGTCGCCGTTGGTGGGGGAAGGAGTGAGAGTCTAGACTCACCCCGATTGGATCGCGGGACGATCAGCCTTAAAACGTCACCCAGCGCCATTTGTGTAGACGCGTACTATGACGCCCACCGCTTGGCTGCAGAGTTTCCACGGTCACTAGAATAACGGACAATTGGTGGAATTATAGCAGCAGGCCATGCCACTCGGCCCCGCTTGAATGAGCGCGCAAGCACATTAACGAGGTATGTGCCTAAGTCGTATCAAGGGGGCGTTTGGGGAAGCGTACGTTAGGAGGAGTATCCTTGAAGTGAAGGGTTTCCGGTAAGAAGGCCATGACGACATATGAAGTAATTAGGAGGACCCTGAAATCAGATGATCGGTACGTACTCGGGCGCTATCTCTTCTTGCCTTGATGTCTGGTTCCAGGGATTCAAGTTCTCAGCCCATGTGATGATGGTGAAAAAGCTATGGAGAAAGCGTGAGGCAAACTGGTCGTACCTGTTGTCGGCATACTCGTATTCGTTGTATTACCGTATGTACCTCGTTACGTTGCCGATGATGACATCCAGAACCACAACGGGGGAAAGGGGCATTGGCATCAAAACACAGACGAAAATGGTTGTTAGTCCATCCAGGTCCACGAAAGCATATAAGGCTCCTCGTCTTCTTCCGTTTCAGACTTTAGATTCTCCCATCATCAGCATTCATCACAAACAAACATCTAGTACACTATTGATACCCTACAACTATACCAACGACTTCATACCAAGCCTTTTGAATCTTGAAATCCAGACAGAGCATTACAAGAAACATCCATCATGTCTTCCATCATCAACAAGGTCAAGGACGCTATTACTCCTAGTCACAACAACGACAACACCACCACCAGCTCTTCGGCCCCTGAAGGCACCCACGGACCCCACTCTGGCCGTGTCGCCAACGCCGCCGACCCCCGTGTCGACAGTGACCGAGACCACCGTGCCGCACCCGGCAGCACAGTCGGTGGAAGCCACGGATACACCTCCAGTGACAACTACACACACTCTAGCACCGGCCCTACCGCGGGTTCCCGTGAGGGTCCCCACAACAGCAGCATGGCCAACAAGGTGGACCCTCGCATCGACTCGGACCGGAGCGGTACGAAGTTCGGCAACACCGCCGGAGACCAGTACGGCAGCGGTCGTGAGGGTCAACATGGGCCCCACAACAGCCGCCTAGCCAACGCTGCCGACCCTCGTGTCGACAGCGACCGGGACGCATCGCGTACTGTGGGCAACACCTACGGCAGCTCTGGCACTCACGGAACCTCTGGCACTCACCCAACCTCTGGCACTCACGGAGCCAGTGGTCTTCCCGGTACTCACCCAACCTCTGGAACCCACGGCACCAGCGGTCTTCCCGGTACTCACCCAACCTCTGGCACTCACGGACCCAGCGGTCTCACTGGCACCCACGGTACCTCTGGCACCCACGGTACCTCGGGCATTCACAGTACCTCGGGCGCTCACGGTACCTCGGGCACTCACGGTACCACAGGCAGCAGTGGTCCCGGCCCGGCCTCGAACACGGCCGGACCTCACGCGTCCAACATTGCCAACAAGCTCGACCCCCGCGTCGACAGTAATCTAGACGGAAGCAAGACCATCGGTGGGGATAAGACGTACGCCGCATAAAGTGAGCCCTCAGTTGAGGCAAGCTTTGGACCTCTTCTCTAACATAAGTCAATAGTACTACCACTGGTACTACCAACCGCGAAGCCTATCGAGACCCAACCGACGCTGCTCAAGTGCCCCCGTCTACCCTTGCGAAGCACATTGGCGAACCAACAGTGGAACATGACGATCACCACCATGGACGGGACCGCAGGCACGAGTCGACATCAGCGCAGGAGAATTTCAAGGGGGTGTAAACAGCAACACACAAGATTGATGACTTAATGATGGGAAAAGGTTGATACCACTCGATGTATACTTTACATAGCCCTATGAATTGACGACTTTTTTGCCACCGCAATACTCGTATTTCGTATCGCATTGAGAATTAAGTAACGCATGTTCCATCAACGACTATAGTTGATTATGCAACAACCGTCTCATAGCCGGACCTGCCTCGGAGCGCTCTTCCGTATTTGAAGAGGACGAAAGGGAGGGGGATCATGGCGACGGCCAGGAAACCGAGGACACTCGTGGCCCACTCGACGCCGAGCTTCTGGTAGGCTAGAGAATTCGTCAGCACTATGTCCTGAGACTGCTTTTTATTGTCTCATGCAATTTGACGGGTGGCAGGGGAAGACTTACACTGGAGTGCGAACAGGGGAAAGAAGGCCGCCAGGGCGTGGCAGGCAAAGAAGTGGGCGGCCGCGGCACTCGGCCAGTCGGCACGGAGGTAGACGTCTCGATGATACAGCACAGAGCTGATGAAAAGTGAGACGTTGCCGGCGCCGAACAGAGCAATTCCGATAAGGGGGAGGAGGTTTCTGTGGACGGACAGATGAGCGGTCCACCCGAACCAGAACAATCCGGCGGGAATGAGGACGCTTCCGATCATGGCTGGCAAGATGTGTGACTCGGGAGGAATCGAAGCTGGCTGGAAGCGGCGCAAATACTACATGGCACTCCGGGGTCAGTAAAGGCTGGGTTTAGGAACCAGGTTTTGAATAGGGGATGAGACTCTCTAGATACTCACCTTGAACCGGTACCATACGCTAGAGATCATCGGGATGAACATTCCCACGACGCAGCCGGATCCGAGGGCGTAGAATAAGTAACGACACTCCCAGAACGTGTAACCGTAATCGGTTTGAAATACCCAGAAGAGGCCGCTGAATAACGCGAAGGGAATGGCGAACATACTGGCGACGTACAAGGACAGGAGGCCGACGAGCGGCTCCGTCACCAACATGAGCATGGGTCGCAGGATGGTGAGTTCGATGAGGCCCCGGAAGAGGGCCGCGGGGGTGGGCAGCTGCGCCACTTCGAGACCGAGGCGAATGTAGCGGCGGCGGAGGAGCCTTTGGTGGTATGTATCACTCGACAGCTTTGCCAGGACGAGGTTGAAGAGCGACAAGAGCGCCACGGAGTACTGAGTCCATCTCCAGGCGAGTTTCGTGAGCAGGGCTACGCCTATAGCTGGACTATGTTTTTGAGACAAGGGTTAGCTAACGTCAACCAGAGAGACAACCCGACGCGCGTGGAATAAAAGAAAAGGAGAAAAACAAGAAAATTCAGACGACAGAAGAAGAAACTCACCCGATAGCGGAGCCGACAAAGGGGCTGAGAGTAACAATGCACGACGCAGCGCTTCTCGCCTCCCCTTCGAACACCTCTGCGATGACGCCGGCGCTGTTGAAGAGGCCGGGGCCATAGAAGTATCCACTGATGAAGCGAGCGATACAGAACCAAGAGAAGCTGCGGGCCAAAGTCGCAGCGATGCAGAACGTACCGCCTGTGATGATGGAGACGTACCACACCGCCTTTCGGCCGGCGATCTGTGTCAGCGACAGGCCAGCCACAGGGCCGAGACTGAGACCCAGAAGGTAAGTAGTCATGGGAAGGAAGGCTACGGTGCTCGAAACGCCGAACTCGGCCATGATCTGCTCGTGGGCAGCGCTGATAATCGAGGCGCCCATGGACCTAGTGTGGAGTCTTCGGTCAGCAAGATAAGAATAGAAAAATATATATATATATTTAACAACAACGGCAGTGACCCAGGGCCAGGGCGAGGAAAATCAGGAAAAAATCGGAGATAGTAGGATGTAGGGGGGAGGGGGGATACTCACGCGGCAAACGCGATGAAGAAGCACACCAGGAGGTGGAAATATTTCTTGCCAGAGCGCCAGTTAACCGGGTTCTCGGGATCGATGGTCCACGGCCACATATACGCGTCTTGTGCCTCTTCAGCAGCTCGGCGAGCCGCTTCGGCACTGTCACGGGCCTCCTCGCCAGCGGCCGTGGCAGCAGGTGCGGGTGCGGGTGCGGGTGCGGATACGGGTACGGGTACGGGTACCATCTCGACATGCTCTACGTCCATGGCTGCAGAGATGAGGATAGGGATATCTGTCAGGTATCTTTGTCTGTTTTGCGATGGTGATCTTGCTCTGGGGGAACGGAAGAACAGATGTGGCTCTGCTTGCAAACGTCTAAGAGGAGATCAGAAGAGAGAGATGTTTACATGAAGGCCGAGACGCGAGATGAAAAGAAAAGAGAGAAGCAGAGAACGCGGAGGGAGGGTTGCTTGAAGAATTTTTGGTTTCCTGTGCGCGGTAGGTACCCTTGCGGCCCCCTTTCGACTGGCAGCGGCTGCTCAGTGACCGCGAGGGGCTTCCGCGCCCCTCCGTGACGTTCCCCGAGACGACATCATCATGCTGTCGTGTTGGTAGATACTTCAACGGGGCAGGCACTGACTTATGCCTGGGTCTCCGCGCCCTTCCGTGATGTTCCGAGAGACGACATCGTTATGCTGTCGTGCTGGTAGATATTTCAACGGGCAGGCGCTGACTCACGCGCGGGTTTCCGCTCTTGGACGGGGCATCTCGTCGATATACAGTCCTGAACCGTTCGCGGTACTCCGCCGAGACGACATCGTCATGCGGTCACACTGGTAGGCGCTTCAACCGGGAAGGCACTGACTCACGCACGAGTCTCCGCTCTTTGGCCGGGGGGCGTGCCGTCAATATGCGGCCCCGGGACGGTGCCTCCCGATGGGCAGGCCGGGGCGTGCCCCCGACAGTTTCGGGGACCCCCGGCTGGCCATAGTAGTGCAGTAGTGTTCGCATATAGGGTCCGTCCGCACTCGGAATATACATATCTGTCCCTTCTTACGTACCAAAACCTTCAAATCCGAGTATCAACTGCATCCAGTGGCGTGAGAGAGAAGTGTGGTGCTTGTTATATTTGTGTGACTGAACAGTCCATTGTTTACTGGCACAGGGGGCTTAATAATTTGGCACTCGAAGCGCCTGTATAGCTACATCGCCAAGGTCGCCTATTTCTCGCATATATTACCGTAGTTACTACAGGGGGGCATCCCATCACTGCTTGACAAAGCCTCTAAAAGTTAAGGTACACGATGGGCTGATAACCGGGGATGAGAAATGCCAAGCTTTGCGTCTGAGACCCTAAAACGATATCGCAAAGATAGTTAAGGACGTTCAGCTGTGGACAAAGTAGCTTTGAAACGCAAGTAATACAAAGGTCAAATAGTCAGGAACCATGTTGTCAAGAACATGAGTCCGAATGACCATGAACAGGTGATTTCTGAACGGCTACGTGGGCCTGGATGAGCACAAAGCTATCCTAGTCCAAGGGCATTATATAACCTTAAGCGTCTGCCGTGTCTTCTGGGTTTCCCATAATGTTACTGTGTAGACCTATCATTGACACTCACTTCATACTAGTAAAGCACGCCAGTGGATAGTAGATGGTGGTTAGAACTGGGTTGTGTAGTATCTAGTTAAATTCTGTACGTTAAAATCATGGACCTTCTATACTCGTTGCCTTACCTTTTTCGCTTTGACTTAGGCCATTCAAGCCTTCGTAGCTACTATAAGTCGCCTTTCCTATATTTCACTTCCTTGGCCTTGTTTTATTTCTTAATATGACATTCTACCTAATTCATGAATGGCCCTTAGAAGATTGGTCTGATCGCATGGTAGCTGAGTAGTGAGTGCTCTCTTCAATCTTTTAACATGCTGAGGATAGGGTGATAGGGTGATAGGGGGATAGAAGGTTGGCAGGTCAAGTGGCTGACTACTTATATGAGAATGTGAATAGCACAGAGTGAAGGCAGAAGACTCCCGCTATCTGGTAATTAGTATATAACCAAAAGCATTTCGACACACAATTTTCTTAATCTAGGTCCAATATGCAGGAGATGAATCCCTTGTATCAACCAGCTTTTCAAAGCCTATCTTTAGGAGGGGCCTCATAGGTGGCTACCTGGCCGCCTGTCAGGGCTAGGGTTTAAGGGGCTAGGAGGTCGGAGGCGACATGTTGACATAGATTAGTATGGCGTTTGACGATCAACTCTCTAGTCAGCTTGTCTTTATCTACGTCTGTGAAAAATTCGCTAGGGCTCTGTATTAATTTTGGCAAATTCCAGTGTCTACAGTTGGTTACGTTCATTACCTCCAGCAGCGCCTTTCAAACTCTATGTTGAGTTTCGTGGTCAGCGGGCAGGTTGTGTGCAATAGCGGGTGTTCACTCGGATGATGAAGAATGAGCGTGGGAGACGATATATTTTCAATCCAGGAGCATCGTGTGGTCTGCCCGATGCTGCCTAGTCGAATATACGGTAGCATAGGCCTCGGTAATACTTGGTTGTAAGTGCCACAAGGGTATTGCATTGCTAGTTACTTATTTATTCTTGGAAACTGGATAATGGAGGAGCCAGGTATTTGTGCCCATCCTATTTAAGGGGGGCTTATAGGACGTAATGGTTACGCAGGTAAATCTAACAAGTCAGAGCTTTATGCGTAGGAGTTAAATTTGGAAGATGTATGTAGAGAAGAGGACATGATCCCAGGCGAACTTACAACGACAGATAGGACGTCGATGCTTCCCGAAAATGAGATACACTAAAATCCAAATATGGCAAGATTTGCCATCATGCAGGCGTGCCGAAGCGGCGCGAACATGCGTACCTCCAAGGAGTCTAGCAGCCAAGACCACTCGGACGTACCGGTTCATGCGTTTTGCAGAGTTCGGCGGCTGAATAATGCATGCGGCCGAGCAGGGATTCTGAGATTGAACTCTGGCAACAAGAAGTGTCATCCAGAGAGAGGCTGCCATCTGTTCCTTGTGGGTACTCTGGCCTGGGAGCTGTCAATTCGATAGTCGTCTGCAGAAGCCCTCCATCAGGAAAGCTAGCCACGAATCATTGAAGAAAAATTTCTCAGTCTACCCGTTTGTGGTTGGTGTCTAAGCTCGGTTGGTTTGTAGTATGCATTCCATCAACTCGTTCCGTGCAGCTCATGCAGAAACCCGTCTGCAGATAGACTTGTCAATACAATTGGGTGCATAGACAGTAATATAAACTGCCATGCTTCGAACCGATTCCATGACATGTAGGCGAAGGACGGATGTGATTGGGCCTGTACACTTGAAGGACTTCTTGAATGTAACCCCGATAATCATGATGGCGGATAGCACTCGAACTTATTCGAGGGTATGTCATCCCCTTCGATGCGAAGTGGACAGCATCGGAAGACGCAGAAGCCTGCCACCTGAGTATTCGATTGAGCATCACTTCCCCATTCGAGAGGCAGATCATTTAATGATGGCGATACATATAATCAACGATCGAAGTTAAGGTTGGGTTGCCTGGACATGGTTGAGTCGTTCTAAACGTAGGCGGAGGCGCTCCAATAGTGGCAATATGTCGCTCCGAGTCCGAGTCCCTCTCCGGTCTGCTGGGTTGCCGGCATTGTCCAGGGGCTGGCTTCGGATTCCATTGCGTTACTACGTGTTTGGGCTGCTGGTCGTCGCGTTGCCTGCGATGCCTGCCTGATCGACTACCAGAGCATGGTCATCCGGACTGTAAAAGTCCCTCGCAACACAGCTTGGCCGGGTAAAATATCATTGCATGGAAGGCCTTATGACGGTCTCAATGAAGCGATGAGCCATCGGAGCTCTGTAGGGATGAATGACTCAATCCTTATCCGTCACAAGGGCCCTCTCGTAGGCTGAAATATCCAGATCTTCAGCCGTCCAAATCAATAGGGCTTGTATGCAGACAGTCCCAGGACAACGTGCCTTATCAGATTTAGCCGGTTTGCTCTCGACAGACATGACATATCCAATAACATGCACCCAACTACCAATATCTGTTTGATTGGTCTTGAGTGATTGGAGAAGGAGCGTGACATCTACCGCGGCTCTCACTGCATTTCCCTTGGGAAAGACATGCTCCAGCGTGAGAGTTGCGGATGGGATGGTGTATGACACTACACTTCGCCATTGTTAGTTTATCGGTCAATGAAGTGGTCGAGAGGAGGGTAATCCATAACGATCACACTGAGCCCGCCACAGCACGAGCGGGATCCTATTCGCTAGAAGACTAACTGTATGCCAACTTGAAATGATAAGGGGATATTTCGGATCGATTGAGAAGTAAGACGGGTATTGAGGGCACCCTACCATCCAAGAAATCTGACCTTATCCCCTATCTCCTTTGTGGGGAGATCTGAGAGAAGGCACTTGACAGAAGGGAGAGGTCCACTTGACATTGTCGGAACGCGGTATAAAATATTCTCATCTTTGGAAGGCCGTTCGTTGCTAGTCATAAATCATCGATACTTGATCATTGAAACGGGAAACGGCCCTACTCGACGCGTAAGTACCCCTTTGATGACGATAAGTGAATCCGTTAATCGGCGTGCATCTAGGAGATGTCCTTTGGTCGTAATTTGTTGGCAGCTGACCGACTGACTTAAGCCTGTTGAGTATGTACCTGCGGTTTCTGTGGCGCCTACTGTGGCTGTACCAGTCTTCCCCCTTCCGTGCTAGACATGTGACCTCAGCCGCTTTGTGGCTAGTTCAGTTAAAGCCCCACAGGCTCACATGGGATACAGTACATACAATAGGCTTGCTTGGGCTTGGCCCTGTGACCTCCGGAGCCTGTTGCATCATATCGCTTCCTCCGTTCCTCGTTCAACGTTCGACTCTCTTCCTAGGCTCCCGTATTCCGACCCCCCCGATATCATATGCCTAATCACGAACCTGACGCGATATAATCGACAACATTTGCTCATTTCTCAAAACTAGCTAGGCGAGCACCTCGGTCGAGGCATCCAGGACATTCCATCTCGGCCTACACAACGGGGGTTGTGTCTAACGTAGTCTACCCCCACCATCACCGGACTTCCATCTCCATCTTATCTGCAATCTTGATTCTGTCGACAGACCTCGCCGGTCGCATTCCCATACTCTCCAGTTCGCCATTCTCTCCACGCCTTCCAAGTACCGCATTACTGTTGCCATCACCATGTCGGGCATCTGGGGCTGGTTTGGCGGTGGCGGCGCCCAGAAGAAGAAGGATAGTCCAAAGAATGCGATTCTGGCCCTGAGAGCACAGCTAGACATGCTGCAGAAGCGCGAGAGACACCTGATGACACAGATGGAAGAGCAGGATGCTATCGCACGGAAGAACGTCAACTCGAATAAGAACGGTAAATATCTCGTTGCTATACCACTGGCATGATGGGCCGGAAACTGATAATGTGTTTCTAATAGCCGCTAAGGCTGCGCTGCGGCGGAAGAAGGCGCATGAACACAGCCTAGAACAGACAGTAGCACAGATTGGCACCCTGGAACAGCAGATCAACGCTATCGAATCCGCCAACATCAACCGGGAAACACTAGCGGCGATGCAGAGAGCCGGAGAAGCCATGAAACAGATACACGGCAAGCTTACGCCAGACAAGGTCGACGAGACTATGTAGGGAATTTCGTCCTGTCTTTCTAACCTCCGCGGATGGCTGACGGATTTCAAACAGGAGCACACTGCAAGATCACAACCAACTGAGCGAAGAGATCTCCAACGCCATCACAAGCACCAGCCTAGGAGAGCCGGTGGACGAGATAGACCTGGAGGAGGAGCTCGAGGCGATGCAGCAAGAGCAGCTCGACAAGCAGATGCTCAAGTCGGGGACCGTGCCAGTGTCGGACGCCATCAACCGGATGCCGGCCGCCGCAAATGGAGAAAGTAAGTACCCTTCAGGTAGTCGAGATTGGACTAGCCAGTTAATGATCCCATCAGTCAAGGGCAAACCGCAACAGGTCGAGGAGGATGACGAAGAAGCGGAACTCAGGAAGCTGCAGGCCGAAATGGCCATGTGAGCTCTGGTCACGGTCGCGTCCGTTTATTTTCCTCACTCCATGACATGGTATGCTGAGAAGGCTCAGGGTGCTATCTACAAAGGCAGTATGCACTGAATGACAGAGATATGCCGGCCGTAACATATTGTACCGCCTGGGAATTATGCTTAGTTTGCGGCGTTGGCGCTGTGAGATCAGGGGATCCGAGTTTGTACACATTTGATTCCCACTTTATTCGAGGTACTAAGACGGGCCAGTCTCGCGACCCGCGGAACAATCACCTGGTATCAACTGCGAACTTACATATTCCTTTATAGATTTGGTGATAGTTGAACAATGGCCCATCCTGGACTTGGGCCATAAGTTGGACCTGGCCACAACTGTGTTTCTGTCATGTTCCTCATAATATTCATATAAGACTAGAGGTCGGCATAGGTATGAGAAGGCCAAGCAAATAATTCGCACGCTCACGCTGCTGTCCTATTACGTTCTTCTTTCAAGGAATTGGATTTGAATTGGTAGGTATTGATACCGACAGATCTCAGTTCCGTACCGTGCCCTCCCATGTGGCTCCTGGATCATTGGGACCCCTCGAGTCTCCTGCGCATAGCGTTCGGTGTCCGCCACGTAGATGCTTATCCAGAACATATTTGTTCGTGTAATTAGAGCACATACAGTTCCCAGGACGGCTACAATGACAGCCCTGACACCGTGGTCTCGGTTTGAGGAGCCAGAGATGCGTGGTTAGCAGGACGAAGAAGGTTCTTCCTGATACTGAAGGATGCTGTTAGGATACACCAATGGCATGGACCTTCATACCACGCGCGGCAGCCTGACTGAGAACCCCGCTCCATACGGTCAACTCTCCCTTCGTGGGTTATTCTCCCTTCTTCCTGTCCTTTCTGCACATGTCGTCCATGACAATGATTCTCTCACTCTCATCATTATCAAGACACGATATAAATCTGAGAACTTAAGATGGATAGTCCGTCTGCTACTTGATCTACCCAACGAGCCTCACGACAGGATCGCCAGTTACCTCGACTTCCCCGATATCTTCAACCTGAGAAACACTTGCTGACACTTCTACCATGAAATCCTCCCTCTGACCCTGCACCGCCTCGTCGAAGCCGAGCAGACCCATCCGGCTGACTACCGTAATATATACGCTTGCAGCATGTCCATGAGACTCCGGCCGGTAGACGAGTTCGCAGACCGTTCGCGGAAATCAAAGAAGGACAGATGGGGCAGAGAAGCGCGGAAGCTGTTCTGTCTCCAGTGCGGTCTCAATCCTCCCGACGGCAACCCACGCTATGGACACCGGTGCTCTCCACCAGTTCTCGTACAAGGAGACGCCCATAGCAGATGTGCCCGATGCGATCGGTTCGCACCCGGGGGCGAGCGGACAGTGCTATTTGGTTTCTTCTGCGAAGAACGTAACCTTCGCTGACGAAGAGTAGCGAGAGCGCCCAGAGACAGACTCGTATTGCGGAGAAGATAGAAGCGAGGCAGCGGCACCGGGCGGCCGGGGCCAAAAGGAGGGAGATTATGGCCCGGACGATTCTCTTGGTGACTACAACTCGGACTTGGATGGCCCGGCTCTTACCAGCGAAGAATCCCACTTGCAGCAGATATATTCCAACTGCTCAGCTGACTGGGGTCCATCTTATCTTTGACTGTCCTGTGGTGGCATCACCCGACTTGAATCGAAAGTGATTGTGCTATTTTGACTGAAGTAGCAACCCTCGTGCCTTCACTTTAGAGCCGGGCTCTTCCATATTTAGCCTTTAAATCAGATGAACTATGAGGCTATCATCATGTCAGGAACCGGGTTATTTAACGGCGTATAATCGATTCGCCGATTCCGGCGACAAACGATGACATCCCTCTACAGGCAAATGGGATGCTCGGGGCACGGGTCTATTATCTTAGCCATCGTATTATGTAGAGATACGGGTGCTAGCACGTAATGCATCAGACACGCCGTGGGGTTGATATGTTTTTACGCCAATGGCCTCACTGACCATGCGCCATGAAATTGTGTCGTGCAGATGCTGATCCACTAGCGCTTATACATGCATATCATGCATAATTCCATATTACTTAATACTTAAAGTGTTTGTACAGGTTATCAGTAAGCGCTTCGCAATTTGAGTCCAATTTATAAACCCGTCAACAACATCGCTATCCAAAGTACACCACGCCGCCTGGTCGGCCCCACTTAGCTATGTTGCGCGGCGGGTTGCCGGATGCAGCGATCGGCCTAAAGCGAAGCCAACAGAGACGACCACGTTGCAGACCATACAGGCCGTGCGCATACATCTTGCATGCTCCCGTCGCAGGTAGTGGGTTTATCCACACCAGTCACTCCAGGAACCCAACTCAGTCGTTTGGCTGTTGAAGCTTTCCCGGGGAGCATTGAGCCAAGTGAGATAATGGATGTCTTCCCGGCTGGAGGGGCGGCTTGGGCCCCAATGGCCGCGTATGGCCGGCCGCCTTACGTATACAGCTTGCTGTTGGACTTTTATGTCGGAAAGCTGTGCTGCTGCATTGACCAGTGGTTGTGCCAGTGCCTGCATGCTCAGGCGCCGTCTTCCTTTTACGACACCTTAATGCATGGTGCCATGCAGATGCCCAGTTCCGTCTCTTCGGCATTCTTGAGACATTGGGCCGCCACGAGCCACGCATTACCCTATTCGCTCCCGTGTTTGCTATCCTCCATCTCTGTTCAATGGGGCCTCGCGTTCCAACAGCAGCCGCATGGTTAGCCCGACTTCATTGCGACGTGGCGTCCCCATTGGCGAATGCTATCTAGTGGGCCAATGGCTCGCGAGGACGATATTGATCACAAGAACTTCTGGACCTCCTACTCGAACCCTTCTTGTTATCGAAAGTTTCATTTGAGGATCATTTAGAGAGATACGACCCGTGGGGTGGCATTGGTGGCCTTACGTCACACACGGAGAGCCGAGCTCGCATCGAGATTCCTCTTCTACGCCTTCTACATATTGTGTCCCAAGGAGTAATCCTCTCCGCTATCATCTCCAGCCTCTGAGTATCTCACAGTAAGCAGAGCGTACATTTGCCTATTATACATCCAGAGGCGCTGTCATTGTCATAAGCACCAATCCGATACCCACTGCAAAATCTCAGAATCCGAGGTCCAATGGTTGCGTGTAACTGCAGCAATTACTCGCAATTGAAGTCGTAATTATGCATCGGACAACTTGGAAATAATAAGAATAAGTTTTCGAGTCAGTCCTCAAACCTCCCATCCCTAGGTTGATTGGCACACAAAGATCAAGGAGGAACCATGAACGACGACTATGGAATAACATTTTCTCCTACGAGGATCAATCCATTAGCGAATGTTCAGTATGCCAACTACTCCGAAATACAGTACCTTGTGATCGTAAACACAGATGACGAGGATGAGCAGAAGGGTTTGTTCTCCTCGCACTAATTTGCGTGCCATATCTCTGACATAACGCTTAGACGAAGCGGACGAAAGCGACAAAGATGATGTAGACGAAGGCTCATCCGGTCCCGCAGGTCCCTTATGGTCAGAGACTGCGGAGGAAGCGTCGCAACCACCAGAAGAAGCAACAGAGGAAGCTTCACCGCCGAAGTCACCCAAGGCTAAGGTCAAACCACCAGTACCCCCAAAACCTGCATTCAAAAAAACAGCTCCAAAGGAGGACTCGGGAGTTAAGTCGAAGAAGGGAAAGCACGACAAGACGAAGGAGAAGCGGAAATCGGACAAAGCCGCGGAGAGGGTCAAGAGCGCCGCCCGCAAGAAGTCCGAACATAAGTCTACTCCACCTCCGCCTCCTGCCCCTGCCCCTGTTCCTGAAAAGCCCGCCGCGGGAGAAGCCCCTTCACGGCCTGCTGCCGTTGATACACCAATCGAAGCGGCCCCACCAGCGCCGGAAGCTGCTGGACCCCCCGCGCCGCAGGCGGAGCCTGCCGACATGAAAGATGAAGCGAAGCAACCCCCGGCCGAGCCGGCTCTCGCCGAACCCGAGGCCGAGAAGGACGATGCAGAAGATGCAAGACCAAACGCCCCGCCCGCGGACGAGACGCCAGCTCCGGAGGCACCGACCGCAGAGGTAAAGGAGATGGGTGCCGCCGCTGCGGATTCTCCGAGCGACTCTGCTGTAGAGGCGCCGGCGGAGCTGGCAGCGCCCCAGCCAGAGCCGGAGGCTGTGAAACATGACGACAAGCAGGCGCCGGCTGATCCCGAGCCGACAGAAGCTGTTGCGATGGTAGAGGCCGACCAAGCTCCCAAGGCCCTCGAAGCTCCCAAGGCTGACGGAGCCAAACTTGAAAATGCGGGTATCGAGGAGGGCAATCTAGCCGTCAAAGAAGAGCCTCCAGTGCCGGAGCCTGAGCCGGAGCAGGAGGCTACAAAAGACGACGACAAGCGGGAACTAGTGAATCCCGAGCCGCCGACAGAAGCAGCTGCGGCGGTAAATGCTGCAGCTTCCGAGGCAGACAAAGCCAAGCCTGAAGATGTGGGTGTCGAGGAGAGTAGTCTAGCTGTCCAGGATGAGCCGTCAGCGCCCGAGACAGAGCCGGAGGCTGCGAAAGAGGGCGACAAGCCGGCACCGACTGATCCGGAGCCGATAGAAGCCACCGCGGCGATAGAAGCCGAAGCTCCTAGGGGTGATGAAACTGTCGGGACTGATGAGGTTCTCAAGGCCGATGAAGCTCCCACGGCCGACGAAACTCCCAACAGTGACCAAGGCAAACCTGAAGATCCGGGTACCGAGGAGACCAGTCCAGTCGCCAACGAAGAGCCGCCAGCGCCAGAGCCCGAGTCGGAGACGGAGGCTGCTAAAAAGGACGACAAGGCAGCAGACGCAGATTCCGAGCCGACGGAGGCTGCTGCGGCAGTAGAGACTGAGGCCCCCAAGGCTGATGAGGCTCCCAAGGCTGATGAAGCTCCCAAGGTTGACCAAGCCAACTCTGAAGGTGCGGACGCCGAGGAAAACAGTCCACCCGCCCAGGAAGAACCGCCAGCTCAAACGACCGCCGACGACAAACCCGCAGAGCCTGAAGCAGCCACTGAAATGCCTAAAATGACCGAAGGCGCTGAAGAGACTGAAAAAGCCAAGCACGCTGAAGTATCCATGGAAACTGAAGAAGCTAACGGTGCTGAAGAATCCAAGGATCCTACTGCTGACTCTGCTCCTAAGAGTGGTCCTGGTCCCATCGAGGAGAAGCAGGAGTCCGAGAAGACTGAAGAGCAGGCGGAGCCTTCTGAAGAGCCTGAGCCACTCGTAACGGAGGAAAAACCGGCGGAGGCAACAAAAGAGGGACCGGTAGCAGCAGCAGAAGGAACGCCGGCAGTACTACCAGAAGAGACATCAGCAGCCGCTCCCGGAGAGGTACCAGCAGAAACACCGGTAGCGGCACCAGAAGCCGCACCGGCGGCCGCTCCAGAAGAAGCAGCGGCGGCACCATCGGGGGAGACACCGGCAGCACCACCAGAAAATACACCCGCAGAACCCCCGCAAGAGGATTCAGCCGCGGCGCCGGAAGAACCGGATGATGCTCCCAAAGAGCCAGAGTCAGCAGATGCCAAGTCAGAAGCTGAGGGGAACGGTGATAAGTCTGAGAAGACGGACGAGACAGTGGAATCGCCTGCCGCCAAAGAGGATGAATCCGCACAGCCGGAACAGGCCCCTGCGTCGGAAACTGCGCCGCAGCCATCTGCCGGTGAAGAATCGTCGGCGTCACGAGCTGAAGAATCCTCTTCTGAGACCAAAGAAGCATCTAGTGACACCCCGGGTACCGAGGCTTGTGAGGCCACGGAAACACCGGAGAGAGCCCCTGAAACTGAGAGCGCACCTATGGAAGCCGAAAGGGCATCTAAGGACGCGTCTGGGGGCGACTCCAACGTAAAGCCTGACAACGGCTCTAAGCAAGATCCCGACGCCCAGCTCGACTCGGATATTACGGTAAAAGAAACCATCGAGGAGTCCAATGATGAGTCCGAGCCGGCACATGCGGCTAAAGCGACCGAGGAGGATCCCACCAAAGACGCATCTGAAGCCGAAGCGAAACCTGATGATACGCCCGAAGCTGCGGAGTCAAGTAAACCCCCGGAGGAGTCCGGTGAGGACAAGGCGAAAGCACAGGAGCTCGAAGGTGGAGAGTCCAAGGACAAATGTGCGCCAGAATCTACTGAGACCTCTGCTGCAGCCGAGGAGAACAAACCACCCTTTGGAGACGCCGACAATGGCAACCAAACCCCTGCTGGCGAGGCAGCGGCAGAGACGGAGCAAAATAACGCAGAAGCTAAGTCTGAGTCTCCAGAAACTGGCGATAAGCCTGAAGGAAAATCCTTGACCGAGGAGCCCTCAACGGAATTAACTCCAGAAGCGAGTCCTGTGACAGAAGCGCCAGAAGCCGAAGTGGACAAGGAAAAGGCCGAGGAAGGTTCTGCAGACGCTGCTCCCAGTGAAGACAAGTCTCCGGATCACCCTTCAGAGGATACCGCAGCAAACCCAGCGGTGGGACCGGCAGCGGAGTCGGCAGCGGATGCGAGCTTTGCGGCCGAAGAACCGAACGCTGAGGGCGACAAGGAGGAATCTAAGACAGATTCGGCGAACGCCGCTTCAAGCGAAGACGGGGCTCCTGAACAACCTGTCGCGGAAGCAGGAGCAGAGCCAGCAGCAGAACCAGCGGCAGAGCCAGCAGCAGAGCCAGCAGCAGAGCCAGCAGCAGAGCCAGCAGCAGAGCCAGCAGCACTAACTGTTGAAGCAAGTTCAGCAACAGAGGAATCGAAGGCTGGAGATGATTTCAAAGAGTCACAGCCGGTCGAAGAATCTCCGCCGAGTGAGGACAAGCCGGTTGAAACGCCTGCCGACGAGCCGAGCACCGAGTCTCCTGAAGATAAGGCGGTGGTGGCTGCCGAGAAACCAGCTGAATCAAATAATGCTCCGGAATCTGAGTTAGCGCCAGAAAAGAAGCAGGATGGTGGCGAAGCTCCAACGCTGGAGATAACTGGAGATGGGGCCGATGACGTCTCAAAGGTACCAGAGCAGCCGGCCGCCTCTGAACCATCTGTCCCCGAAACTGGTGTAGCCGGCGAGGAAACTAAAGATGACGAGACGCCCGAAGGCGATGCCGACGGAGATGAAAAGGAGCCCAAGGATATCGACGAGCCTGCACCAGTAGCTAGGGAGGTAACAGAAAGCCCGAAGGAATCTAAAATGGTGGCCGTTGCTGAACCGGCAGTCGCGGCAGAGGTGGCTGTTGATACCAGTGCCAAGGTCGATGGCACTGCTGCTGCTGACGACGCTACCAACACGGAAGCCCCCGCCGAAGCTGCCGACACTGCAGCGGCGGAGAATACTGCTGCTCCGCCTCAGGAGACGCCTCCCCTTAAAACAGGCGACGAAGCCAAGCCCGCCGAGCAATCAGAGGAATCTGCAGCAGCTAAGACAGCCCCCGAAGCCAGCGAAGAGCAAATAGACAGAGCTCTAGATACCGAGGAAGAAGTCGCTGAGGCAGCAGAGACTCCACACACTAGCGAACCTCCAGAGGATGCAGAACCGACAGAGCCCCAGACTAATGCGAATGATACAGATGAGGCACTGACGCCTGTGGAAAGCGAGGCCCAAGATTCTGGCAAGCCTGTAGAGGATGCAGAATCAGCGGACATACCGGAGGCTAGCGCGAGCAATACAGAGGGCGACACAAAAGAGGTGGGGGCACCCGTGGAAAGCAAGACCCAAGATGCTGGCGAGCCTGTAGAGAGCGAATCACCTGCTCCTCAGGACGATTCGGAAGTGAACAAACCGCCCCAGGGCGAAGAAAAGCCTGCTGCCGCAGAAGCTTCCGCAGAATGCGAAGAAACCAGTGAATGCGCCTCGAGGGAACAAGAACCCCAAGAAGGTAGTGCAACTACAGAAGAACTAGTGGCACCAGCCGATGGGGTACCAGGGCCTGCGGAGAAGGATGAAGCTGTCGATGCTTGTGTTGCTCCGGAGGCGACAGAGGCTGAGGCAAGCGTCCCTGCTGCGGGTGATTCTCAAGATCCCGCGGATAGTGACGGTAAGGACGAGGACGCAGACACGATAGCTACAGCTACAGACCCTGCTCCTGCTGGAGGTACTGCCGCAACGGAGGCTGCTGAGCCTGAAACTTCATCGAAAGAGACAGAGGCTGCAGAAGAGATTACGCCGTCTCAAAGACCAGCTGAAGAAGAGTCACCTGAGACACCAGTTGAAGAGAAGCCAGTCGAGACACCAGCCGAAGAGAACCCGACTCAGGAGAACCCAGCTGAGATACCTGCTGAGATATTAATTGAGGAACAACCAGATGAAGAGAAATTAGCCGAAGGGCAGCCAACTCAGGCAAAGTCGGCTGAGAATCCAGCTGACATACCAGCTGAAGAGAAACTGGCTGAAGGAAAGTCAGCTGAGGACAAACCAGCAGCTGAAACACAGTGTGAAAATCCCGTAGATGAGACATCTGCTGAGGCCCCGACACTCGGTGCTTCTCCTGTCGAAACTCCGACTGAAGAAGCCGAGGCCGCGACTTCGGCCGAGACTACCAAAGAGACACCTGTGGCGGCTGAAACCACAGAGACTGTTCCTCCGGAGACCAGTGACGGCTCCCAGGCTGAAGAGGTTTCAGAAGAGAAGCCCGAGGATCCGCAACCAGTCGAGGAGACGAAAGATGGAGGCGCCGAAGACCCTCCCGCTCCGGCCGAAGCAAAGGAGGATGAGGGCAAAGACACCTCGCCCGAGACCGTAGGAGCGACTGGGAAGCCACCATTCGGAGCCGATATCTCCGCCGAAAGCGCCCCTGTAGCTGACAGTAAGGACCAACCTGCTGCCGAACAGCCCGCCGAAATAGGCCAGAATGGAGGTGAGGCGGAGGCACCAGTTTCTGAGCCTACTACTGCGGTCGAGGAGATACCGCCGGCTGTAAAACTGGAAGGTGAAGAAAAGCCTCAAGATGAGTCCCGCCCTGCGGGATCGGCGGAAGAGAAGGTAGAGCCTGAGGCCGCTGCAGAAGAGGCCAAGGAAGACACCCCTGCACCCGCGGAAGGCACTGCTGAAGGCACCGAGAGGCAGGCTCATCCGGAGGAAGCAGCAGAGGAAACCCAGGAGCCGGAACCTGAGACTGAAGCGCAGTCTGGAAAAGAGGACGGCGAAGCAGTGGTTGCCAAGGCTGCCGTGGATGCGGAAGAGAGAAAGTCCGAGAATCTGGAAGAGGACGTATCAGAAGCTCCAGAGAAACCGGTCGACGCCGTCGAAAGCCAGTCGGCCGAAGAGGCTAAGGAAGAAGACGCAACGCCGGTGCCCGCCGAGACGCCAGAAGCGGCAGCCCCTGAGACAGCAGAGGAAGTCAAGCTTGAGCCTCCACTCGAAGACGAAACTGCAGCTGCCGAAATTACCGACGAACAACCGAAAGAAGATGAGGCACCAGCAGTCTTTGAAGACGATAAGGCCGTAGAATCTCCAACGGTGGAAGAGGCAGCTCCGGAGCCACCCGCCGACGTCGGGGAGACAAAATCTGCGGACGATACTGCGGAGCCCACTCCGGTAGAGCCAGCTGCCGAAATTACCACAAAGGGACAATCGAAGCAAGAGGCGCCAGCGACCGATGAAGCCGCCAAGGCCGAAGAGCTGGCGGCGGTGGAAAAGCCCGTTCCGGGGCCACCGGCCGAGGCCGAGGAGACTAAGCCCGCAGAAGAAGCAATGGAGCTCACTCCGGTAGTGCCAGCTGCCGAAGCCAAGCCTGAAACCCCCAAGGAGGCGGAACCTGGCGTCGTTAATGAGGCGGAGCCCGAGGCCGTCGAGGAGAAAGTGCCAGAAACCCATCTTGAGACAGCTCAAAATGAGCCACGAAACGATGAATCTGCACTGGCGGAGGCTGACACGGCGTCGGCGCCAGAGGAGCCTGTCACTGAGCCCGCCACTGAGCCTGCCGCTGAACCTGCCGCTGAACCTGCCGCTGAACCTGCCGCTGAACCTGCCGCTGAACCTGCCGCTGAACCTGCTGCCGAGCCTGCAGGGGGGGAGGCCGCCTCTGCAGCTGAGGGGCCTGAGAAATACGAGCCGGCGCCAGCTGCGGCTAAGGACCCCTTGGGCACTACACCGGAACCTGAAGCTGTGTCTAAAGAAGTTGAAGAGCCTGCCAAGGACGAAGCCGCTGCCGAGGAGACCCCTGTGGAAGCTGAAGGTCCCAGAGAGGAATACGCTACCAAGACCGAGGATACTCTCAACGAAGTCGTGCCCAACGAAGACGTTCCTAAAAAAGAGGCTCCTAGTGAAGAGACACTACTCAATGACAAGGAACTCCCTAAGGAGGAAGAGGCGAAAGAAAAGTGCCCCGAATCTGAACGTACCGAAACCAAATCAGTCCCATTTGAAAAGGAATCTAAGGAGGACAAATCCCAAGAAGAGGAAGAACGCAAGGACAAAGTTGGGCCGATATTGAACGATAAGCCGGCTGAGAAGGCTAGTAAAGGTGAGGAGCGAACCCTGCCCTATTCCCCCCGAGACGCCCCTGTTGTTTTGGAGCACAATATTGGTGAGAGAGTCCCTGAGCCGGTTCTGGAGCCTGTTGAACAACCGGCTCTAGAGGAGCCAGTACCAATTATTAAAGGCGCAACTGTCGAAGAGGCTCTACCAGCCCCACCGGTGCAGGATAAAGAATCAGAGTCTAGCGAGCTCCAACTTGAAGAGCCTAGAGCTGCGAACACTATTCGGCATGCTCAACTGGAGGCTGCTGTGAAAGGGTCGCTCAAGGACGATGAGTTGCCAAACGCGGAGCATTCGAAAATGACGTCTATACAAGAGACGGCTCTTGGCTCCGAAGACAATTTTACAGATGCCACTGCCGCGATTCCTCGTGAGACGCTGTTTGATGAATCTGTAACAAACTCTCCACAACCAAAGGAATCTTCCGAGCATGAAAGAACTGTCTCACACGGCCAACCCGCCCCAGACAAGCCTCCAACGCCAGAAGAGCATATAGGGGAAATCTCCGTCAGCTCAGACAATCCTTCCCCGCAGCAGTTGAGCCAGGAGAAGCTAGTACTAGAGCAACATGACATGAACTTTGTTGTTCAAGAGGTGCCATCCGGAGAGGACAAGAATGTCCAGAAGGGATCCTGTCTGGAACGACCTGTCGCTTCGGAGCCATCTGTACCTGAAGAGAAAGCTCTCGCCAAGGAGGATCCCATTCAGGAAATTGCCATGGTTCGACAAGGCATAACATCAGGCGAGGATGCCGCTCAAGATAAGTCTATCTCAGAGGTGGCCAGTCGGCTCGAGGCTATCCCTAGTCCGTCCCTGACCCAAGATGCCCATTCTCAGGAACGACCGATGCCTCCAACTTCACCAAGCCATGGGGACCTCATCAAAGTTGTTTCTGCTCCTATTGATAATAGGCAAGCGACGGGTGATAAGGACCTGCCGTCCAATGACCCGGCCGCTCCCGAACCACCAAAAGGGTGGAATGACTCGATCGCGGCACCAAATAATGAGACTAACGAAGCAGCTGGGCCACCCACATTAGTTGAAGCAGACACCGCTCAACATGATATTGTAAACCAGCCAATATCGATCCAACCTCTCATGGCTCTCAATGACAACGCTGTGGACCAATCCTTGGGGAACTACCCGAAGGATATGGAATCTGTTCCAACGCCAGCTGCTAGCCCAACTGCTGGTCCAGCCATATCAGCATTCCGACTTGTTCCTGAAATGCCGAGCGAGCATCTTCAGTCCATCCAACTTTCCGAAGTAGAGCCTGAAGACAGTCTTCTTCATCCTCCAATTGAAGATTCCGTCGCCAGGGGGTCAGACCAGGAGCCTAGTGGGTCGTCAACCATGTTGCATGGAGTTGAGCAACCAAAGACTTTGCCGACTATTCCATGTGCCATTGGCTGTGCGATGCTTCCCGAAGACTCAATTCTGGACGACGTCTTTGATAGTTCTGAGAAGTCTGAACATATGGCTGAAGTACTGTCATCTTCCCTTCGCCCTCCTTCTCCAGACACACCTCCGGAAATCGTAACCGACGATAGGAGTGATTTCAAACCCTTCATAAAAGAAGATTCTGCATCTGAACTTGCTCTCCAACCTGCCTCAAGCACAAGCGGGCTCCGGGCAGAATTTACAGCAGTTGCATCTGCGGAAGATCAATCATATGAACAGCTTGAGAGATCTTCACTCAACGTCGGACCTCTCGACGGCCTCGAAAGATCGAGACAAGCAGCTAGTCGAGGGCGAGGTAATACTCGGCTTATCTCGATGCCATCGAAGACCGCAAGAGCCAAACAAGGCCTAAACACCATTAAGGAAGCAGACGAGGAGCAAGACCCCAAGAAAATCGTCGAGTCACTATCTCAACAGACCGATGACCCCAAACTAGAGAGCCTGGAGAGTTCTCAAGAGGCCTTAGTTAGTAAAGATTCTTCTGAGGTAAAATCAGCTGGTGAATCTCAGAGTGATGCCATTGCTGCTACGGCTACTATGGGCCTAGCTAAGGTTATTGGGGAACCGAGCCTCTCCACTACATCAACGCAGCTAAGGGCACGCACTCTCATAACACCTACATCGGCAGACGTCAATCCTTCGGGCGAAGCGGACACCCACCTCCTAAAGACTACCCCGCGCAATGCTTCATTCAGCCCATCGCAAACCCTAAAGAATAAGGATGCCGCACAATCTAGCTTACGCTCCAGTGGTACTAGCCTCGTCGAGACGGCTTTGAAGTCTAGCAAAGACTTGAAGGCTGGCATTAATAGATCACCTCCTGTCTTCAGAAAGCCCGGAGAGCAGACTAGGCTTCAGAGTGAGGCTGCCTTATATGAGAGCTGTGGCGTCGACCGCGCTCCAGGCCAATCCCCATCTAACAGCACGAAAGAGCATTCTCAGTGGGCTGAGACTCCATCTCCAGGGTCCCTAGAGTCCTCAGTGTCCCCAGCCACCGTGGCGTCAAACGTATCGTTTTTGGACTACTTCACACCAATTCCGGAGAAGAGCGCCAAAAAAAGCATTAAGGAGCCTAAGCGGCCGCTCCTTGTACATTCTAGCACCCAAACTGCGGAAGATGATTTCTTCGATTCTCGCTTCAGCACCCTTTTACCCCCCTTATTCAATTTGGACGATCTAAATCTAAGATCAGTCACACCAGAAGTGGAACTTCCGGATCCTACAGATCACCAGGCCCAGGCGTTGGGCCGTGCAAGAAGTCTCAGAAAACACCAGCCCATGACCCTTAGGAAAGCAGAAGAGATAGTAGCAGCTGCTGTTGTGATTTACGCTGCGACTCAGCAACTCAACGTGTCTCCTCCGACGTCTCCTCTGGGTAGTTCCCATGATGGGCTGCAGACGTTGGTTACCTCCGCAAAGAATGAAGAACCGGCTCAGGAACCAAATCGTGCTTTTATAACAGATAGGCCAGGGGGTCACAGTTGCGGAAGAGTCGTGGCACCGGACGTTGCTGACCTATTGATAGATGACGAATTTAAATCATCAAGGTCACATCATAGCGAACGATCTCACAGGCATCGACACCACCATCACCACCACCATCGTCATCATCGTTCCTCAAGATCAAGGGAACGTCATAGCACCGAAGACCACCACCGTCACTCCCGCCGTAGAAGCGGTAGAACTGAGAGTGACCAGTCACTGATGTCTGGCTCGGACCGGTCCTCGCCCCGAACGACAAGGGGACATGATAGCGGTTTCTCGCTTAATAGCTCTCACTCATCGTCAAGCAGGAGATACCGGACTCCCGAAGAGCATGCTGTTCATGAGAAGCGGAAGGAAGAACGCCGCGCAGCCCGCGATGCCCGTTACGAAGAGAGGGAGGGCAAAGGCAAGGACCCAGAGATGGCATCTGGCGACAGAGCAGCTAGGGATAGGCATTCCCACCACAACGCAGAGCATCGCAGGCATTCCCACAGCCGATCTCGGCCTGAACATCAGGCTCTGAAGGTTGAAGCACCAGCCGTCGCCAAGAAATTCTTTGGGTCGAAGAATGTTGAGAGTGTATTGCAACCTACTTCTACACAGCCGCCTAAGGATGGTGTCGCTCACACCCTGCCTAAAGAGCCACCTAAGCCGGATGCCCCAAGACGAGAGCATACAAGTCGCTCTCGTAGAGGATCCGAGGATATGACCCAGTCAAGGTTTCGTAGATCCCGGGAGGAATCGCCAAGGAGACGCAGACGGTCATCGAGATCCGAGGTTGTGAGCGGCACTAGCCCTGCCTCTTCGTCTCACAGACCATTATCAAAACCAGATGTTGTGGCTGCTACTACCCCACCGTCCTCGTCTCATAGACAATCGTCAAAGCCTGACTTTGTTGCCACTACTACTCCTCCGTCTTCGTCTCATAGACGATCATCAAGGTCCGACTTTGCGGCGGCTGCTACTCTTCCGTCTTTGACCTCCAAAGTGGCCCCTGAAGTCAAGGAAGAAAGATATTCGAGACGCGAAGAGAGACAAAGAGCCCGTGAGGCTGAAGCTGGGGTAGGGGCCAAGAAGAAATCTACCGGCTTGCGAGCTACTTTCAAGAAGCTCTTTACCTAAGACGCTTTGGCAGACACACAGCGTGTATGAACGAGGATACATAAGCAAGAAGCTTTTAATTAATGACTAATGAGTTCGCCACTGTACGATGGAGTTGGATCACCTTCGACAATGTATTGGAAGGGACATTTTGATCTGTATGAATATCGGTGCTGGGATGACTTGGTTTCCAGTTGTACGAGATATGAACTTTTCGATTCTTGTTGTCCGATTACGTCAGGAACTTAAGTCAGTTTCATTAATTATGACTTCTCCTTTGCCCGATAGACCGTCTACTTTGAAAGCGCTCCTGGTCGCTCTCGCCCATGAGCTACCAACTATATTAGTATAAACTAATATGGGCCGAAACATCTCAGGTCGCAAGACTATTGATCAGAACACATTAGATGAACTGCAGTTATTACAATTCCGGTATGGCCTCCATTAGAACAAAAGAGGCAGCTATTCCTACTAGCATTAGGCCATTATCAGCAAAGGCGTACTAACGAATGTAGCGACAGCCCGTTGAAGTCCTTTCCCCTCAGTTTCTTGAACAAGGAACAATAGGAGTAAGGGTCTTTTGATTAGTTTTTAGCTGTGAAACCCCTCGCATGCTGAATAACCAAAAAGAAATACCATGACTATGCTTGTGGCCTAGTAGTGTCGATAGTGGTTGGTTAATTCCTAGCCGAGGAAGGCCAACAGTAGCTTTGTTTCGTTATAAATGCCTTTTCTGGCTCCGCGCAAAAAAAGCTCTATTGTTCTTCTTGTTGATGGAGTGCCGCCTCAGTTCATTATCTTCTGGTTTGGATGTGAATCCTTCGTTCTAATTCGGACTTGGGGGAACTATCGTGTTAACACACATATTAGAACAATCATTTTGTTCATTTGTACATGATCGTGTTCTAGGGTAACATGAACAAGCAACTGATCTCAAACGATCTCTCTTTTCCACCTAGATGTTAATCAGGCACTCACCGGTTCCGACATACATAAGGAGGCCATCTACCATCGCTTTCGATGGGTAGAGAGACTAGCCCTGAAGCCAAAAGTACGCACTGACACATAATATAAAAATCTCGCCTCATATCACCGACATCCGTCACCATGGAATCCCTTTTGAACGATTTCGAGCAGTGGCTCGAGCTTTCAAAGGAGAACCTAGTTATGCGTGCGGCGTCACGGCAACATGAGGATATTAGTTCAGAGCTTAGTCCAAAACTACTACTTCAGTCGAGGCAGTCGAGCCTGGATCGGGCGGAAGAGGTCCTGGACGAGATGTACCACGACTTCAAAGAATTCGCCGACAGGTGCAGGACAGTAAACGACGTGCTTCTTGAAAACCTTGTCTTGACTGATGATATCAAGAACCTCCGTGCTGAGATAGAGCATGACATGGAGCTCGATGGAGTCCTTACCGCAAGAATGCAGACTGAAATCGAAAATCGGCTGATAGTGGTTGATGAGTTGGCTACAGACAAGCTATTCTTTGGTGAGGTGCGAGACCCCGTAGAGGTCATTGAACACAACAAAAATGGAGCAAGTTCCTTAGAGCTCTGGGGCGTCTACCGAGGAAACCTGGCGTCAGTCTTGGATACCGCGACAGAGAAGAACGTCCTGCTCCGCCGTATAGAGTATCACCTCTCAGAGTGTTACAGGATTTCCAAGAATGCCCTTAGGATCGCCGTGGAGGAAGGGATAGGAGTTTCTTAAGTAATGCATCCCTCCTTGACGATGAAGAAGCACTAGGGGAAGCCTTGCACCAGAACTCGATGTCCCTTGAATAATCTCCGGATGCGGAGAAGGCCATCAAGAAGCCACCACAGCCATGTCGTAGGAATACATACATAACCATATAACTCTTGAACTAACACAGTTCGAGCGCCCGATCTTTTGCCATAATCCAATAGTGACAGAGACTTTTCCAGAATTTGCATTGTCTTACCCCGGAATGCGCAGGCTTGTTCGAACTCGCGGATCATAGTCGAGAACTTGTGGGAGTCCATTTCTAGCAGCTGTTAAAAATGACAATGCCCGACGCAGATACTCGTGGACTCCGTGCTATCGTCTAATTCAAAGAGCTTTGATATTGCGTTAGCAAGATACTATAGATGCAATAAAAATGGTGCTATATGTAAGGACTTGCCTAGATGGATAGACGTGCGCCAACACGCAGAGCGCCAAAAGGGGCATATGCCCACCGTGATGTACCAAAAAGAGCGACCACAGACTCCTTTATCTTTCGAAGACGACTCTCGTCATTTGGGGAACAGAAGATGCCGCATTATAGAAATACTTAGAGTCTAACTCATGATACAAGCAGCAGAGGCTCCTGCGATTCAATTGTGCTCATAACTTCTTCATCCAACCGCTCCAACTCAGGGTGGACTGCAGCAGGCCAGTGGGCGACAACATGTTGTAAATCCGGAACCAGAACATTCGAGCCTCGCATAGCTGCCAATGTCTCCTCCCTGACTTGATCGACGATCGGCTCACGGTTGATCTTGTTGTCAGAGTCTTGATCACCACAGAGAGGAGAAAGGTTTCAAGACAATCAGGGCAGTAATGGCCCGTCCTCAGATACGTAAGATGAGTACGGCTTACTCACGGGTATCTGCCTGCCTAACATGTTACGTGTATCCACCTATGCTACTATAAGTGGACGAGGTATAATCCACTGCAAAGCAAGGCGAAGGTCCACATTGGCCACCTCGTTACTTCTAAAGATAAAGGCTTAACTATCGGATTTCTCGTCTTAGAGGGGGCCTGTTACAGGAAATACCATTGCATAATATTGCTACGTTCCTCATTGTGTACGGAGTACCTGATGTTGTGTACAGCGTTTCTGCTAATCGATCGGTGGTGGGTAGATGCAATGGCACATTTGGAATTTACGCTTTGAAACGATGCGGAGGTTTCGTTGGTCCGCTGCACATTCTCGGGACATGTCTAGGCTGATAGTATGGTCCCGGGTGATGCGACAATTGACAGAGTAAGACAAAAGGTAGGGGTAGCATGCTCATCTGGGCAAGAGGTCACAGTCGTCTGTGTTAACAGGTATTCACATCTGTATTGCGAGACGCAGGCCATTCGTTGTTTTCTCTGTGTCCCCCCGCTTTCGCCTTATTTTCTTTCCCCCGTCTGCTCCTCACTATAGGTACTATCTCGGTGTCGTGAATACGATGGCACTCACTGTCCAGGGAAAGGAATTCATCATCATTGTAACTGCTGTTTCCACCCTTTCTGCAGCCTTCTCTATCACGGGGGTTAACAGTTCGCCAGAAAGAGGCATTGGGCACGGATGATTACGTCCCACCAATTGCGCTCCTCTTCCTCTTGGCCCAGGCTGCTGGGGCTTGCCTGCGTACGTCAACCTCCCCAGGTTATCACTACTTCTGAAAATGGCTGACCTGATGCGGCGTTTATAAGGTTGCGTCTAGGGAAGGCATGGGCAGGCATATGGCTACAATATTTCCAAACGACGTAACTTGGCTCTTCAAGGCAACCGCTCCTACCCCCATACATCAAGAGAAAACACTAAACTCCGCTATCCTAGATGTTCTACTGGACTGAACTGGGCTATACAATCCTACTAATCCTATTCAAAACCTCTATTCTGTTCTCATACAAGCGTATTTTCGGGCACATGACAAAAAGTCTTGGTCCATATCTAAGTGCTTCTGGGCCTTACCTGGAGTTGGGGCATAGGAGTTTTCTTCGTCTGCGTCTTCTAATGTACCCTGATAAGCAAGGCATAGGAGCCCTCGAACCGGGCAAGTGTATTGAGTTGCTCCCTTTCCTCTGGGGGAAACTCCATCTCCAATTTCATCATCGACTGGATGATACTGACCGTTCCCGTCGTACCAGTATGGAAACTGCAAATGAACCCAGCACAGAAGATATGGAGTGAGTAACAAAATGTTGAAGTTACTTGAGTGGAGAAGTGTTACATGGGCTGAAAAAGGTCTCATGGTCACTTGAATGCTACAAAGGGTTCATCCATTGTGGGGTTGTACTATCAGGGGCGATGCAACGTCATCAATATATCTAGCATTGTGGCGGTGGTGCACATCCTGTGTGTCTAAGGTACATGAATGTAAGAAGAGACGCCCCGCCCCTTAGCCGGAGTTGTTCAATTAACGTCTTTCATAGCTTCCTGTGCAGTTGCTGCGACCATGCTGGCAAGCTCCTCCGTCTTACTGAGCATGGGGGAGTGTCCCGAGGCGATGCGAAGCACGGCGGCCTCTGCGCTCTTGCCAAACATCTCCTGGTATTGTGGAGGAAGACCTTGGTCGTTTTCGCACACGACATAGGTTGATGGTACGTAGCGGTATGACGCACGGGTAAGCTTGGTGGTCTGTACGGCGTAGGACTGGTCGATGATTTTGGAGGCCCAATACTCGGCTTCTTCGGGCGCTAGATCACTGTAAAGCGTCTGTGCAGGGTTTTTGATGCGGAAGCGACCGCCTGGCCGGATGTCATTGTTGGGGGACTCGCCGAATACACCAAGCACCGACTGACCTTCGGCAAGGATGAAGGCGGCGAAAAAGAACAGATGGAATACACCGCCGGGTAAACCCTTCTCTTTGCGCTTTTCCCGGCTGAATTCCTCCAAGACTGCTTCGCTGCCCACGAGTCCTCCGTAAGAGTGCATGAGAACCAGGACGCTTCGAGCCTCATCCTCAACCAAGCGTTGTAGCACAGACTGGATAGCAAGCGCGTCGGTCGAAAGCGTTTTTGAAGCGAAGTCGGGCTTGTCCGGGTCTGTCAAACTTGGAAGATGCGGATGAACGACTGGATAACCCTTTGCCTCGAGGGCCTTGGTTAACTTTCCGTAGACTTCCGGAAGTTGGAATGAACCCTGCACCAACAGAATGGTTGGCTGAGTGGGGTAAGAAGAAGTCATGACGATAGCAGAGTACAACTTTGTGCTAAGATGGGAACAGAAAAGCAGAGAGTTGTGAGCTTCGCCGGAAGAGACACGAGAGATTGGAGACGGGAGGAGAACCGAACATACAGAGAGGCTTCGTGTGAATCCAGATCTTAGGACTTTTTAAGCGGCGTAGCCGTATTTATCTCGAGACCCTTGCAGAAACATCATACCATATGTTGCATGAGAATGATAAATCACTGCGCAGTTGGATCCGGCTGCGTTTGGGCCCCAATTTTACCGTCCATGTACCTAGTACAGACGCAGGTTGGTTATAACATTCAATGTTGGCCCTGTACATCAAACCAACCTAACTCATTTAATGCCATGTCGCTACGGATGGTCGTATATCTCTGGTATTTGGATAGGGACTACTTTTCCATATATACTTCCGTCCTTGGAACTCTACCCTTACGATGAAGACAGAGGGTAAAAGATGTCACTCAGTCATAAAGCAATATATATATATATATATATATGCCCCAAAGGCCAAGTCGATTATGGATCCTAGAAGCAGTTAGGTGGAAAATAGTATGTAAGGATACGATGAGGATGTCATTTGTACGGAGGTTATCAAAGACTATATACAGTTCGAATCCAACAAGAGAAGCCGATGCGAACGAGTCCCACGAACGTCACCTTCCAACACTGAATGGCTATAACACGTCCGGTAGGCAGGAGGCAGGTTGGGAGTTCCGCCACACGTCTGGCAAGCCCGCCCCTTTTCTTCTCCAAAGAGTACCCTAAACTTAGAACGGGGGGTTGGCGTTCCTGAGCAGCATCTCGAAGTAGGCCTGGTTCCACTGGCCGGCCTCGGGGGAGGGCTTGAAGGCCTCGGGCTTGCCGCAGAAGGAGTCGTAGCGGACGGCGCTGGTGTCGGAGGTGCCGTCGGACTCGCCGCCGGGCTTGCCCCAGACGAAGGCGTCGGCGAGCGAGGAGCCCGTGTTGGCCGTCGGGCGCACGCCGAAGCCCGCGCCGTTGACGTTGCACCAGTTGCCCCACTCCTCGCGCAGGCCCGTCACGCCGTTGCGGCCCGTGTCCACGATGGCGTGGTTCGGGTGCCCCGCGCTCTGGAGCTCCGCGCCGAACGTCTCCACGTAGATCTTCTCGTTCTGGCACTTGTTGTACTGCGCGTCCGGGTGGCTGGAGAACTCGCCGGGTGTCTGGTCCCTGTTTGTCGCCGTTAGAAGACCGGTGCTTGGTATCGTCTGATGGGGTCCAGCGAGGATGCGGGAGAGGCAGGGGTCTTTTTTTGGTGGGGGGAGATAGAAAAAGGGGCTTGCTTACCAAGCGTTCCAGCCGGCGATGTTGGTGGCGAAACCGCGGACCTGGCTCGGGCTGCCGGCGTTCTTGTAGACCCTGGCGAGCCCCTGTGCGCCTGGCTTGAGGTTGTCGTTCCAGCCGAGCCAACCGCCGTGGCCGGCGTCAACGTACATAACGACGTTGGGCAGGTTGAGGGTCTTCAGCGCGTACGCGACACCCTCCTCGTAGCCGGCCTTGGACTGCTGGCAAGTCTGCAGGTCGATGTTGGTGACCAGGTTGGGCAGGGAGTCGGGCTCGATGATGAGCGCGAAGGCCGAGTTCGGGTTGGCCTTGATGAGACCGGCGATGACTAAAATTCCCCTATGTCAGTCCCGCTATGTCACCGAAGGGAGGTCGGACCATGGGTCGCATACCGTCGATGTACTCGGTCTTGTACCGGCCGATCTCGCCGACCTTCAGTTCACCGTTGGAGGCCTTGGCGGCGCAGTCACGACCGGGCAGGTCGTAGATGACTAGGCCGAGGATTTCGTCGCAAGGGAGGTCAGCGACGGCGGGCTCGAACTTCTCGATGTTCTTGATCGTGTCGCTACACAATCACATTAGTGGCCGTCTCCCAATGTTTCCCGAAACCCGCATTTCGGGACTCCTTCAACTCACAGCCAAAGGAAGCTACCGACGTCGGCAACCTTAAGGGCCTGCGCCTTCAGAGTGGCATCCGAGATCTGCGCCGCGGCCGCCTCCACCTCGGCGCGGTAGAAGTTGTTGGCGTGCAGGGTGTACTGCTGGAAGACGTTGGTGGAGGCGTCGAGCCGGACGGGAGCGTCGCAGGCCTGGGCGCTCTGACGAGGCTTCTTATTCGGTGCGGCCATGGCACTGGCGGCAAAGGCCGCGACGGCAGCGTTGCTGAACTTCATTCTTGCGGTTCGAGGCTTGAGTTCTATTCTTACCTCAGGGTCTAGCTGTTGAAGGAGCAAGGTGAGGATCTGAGTTTGGATGCCACGTCAAAGGGCAGTGGCTGAACTTCTTATAGCAAGACATTCTGTGCCTGACAGGGTCGGTCACCTTGCCTCCCCCGCAAATTGACAAGCTCCCCTTCGACACCTTTCGAGCTCGAGGGCAATTAGGAACAAGGCCCGACAATCTCGAAAGAGGCTCGGTGCGTAGTCTCCGAGCGGACAGACAATGTCCTCATCGAACCAGTTTAGGGCCGAGCTGCGATGATCCCCACGCCACCCGTTGCTTCCGTCGGAGCGCGTTTGTAATTTAGATTTCCCCTTGCTATGCAGATGGGGTTTCCTATTTGCCCATCCGTATGCCATCTGTTCCGACCTATTATATTGTGGGGGAATAGATATGCCGGGCATTATTAACCCCATATGGTACCTGTATGCAACCATGTTTTTCTAACCTAGAGATCCCTTCAAAGTATCCATATCCCTGGATGTTGGAGGACCTAATGGTCCAGTGGAATGGGAGAACCCTCGGCCGGATCGCGAAAGGATAATTGCTTCAAGACCTCCTAAACCTAGATGTCGGAAGAACAAACTCGACATGTTAGAATATACGAGTATCAACGAGCCCGACAACATTGGTGTATGTAGCCGCCTTGTGATGTAGGCCCTAGAAGGCGACGATTCAGGACTCCATATAGTACTGTACGTACAAAAGTACTACCATACGTTACATGGATTCCCCATGGAGTAAGAGGCCAGGGTGAGGCCGAACGGGATCCCTCTCTCAATTTGTTTGGTGCAAGATATTTTCAGGGTCCTGGCTAAAGTCACATAGATGCTGAAACAGCCAGTGATAGCGTGCCTGACCGAGGCGACCGAGGCCAAGACGGGAATTAGCCGCAGAACAGTCAGTGATCGTCGTCGGCTAATGAGTAAGGCTAGTCAGGACTTCACCAACGATAGTTACCAACAGATTCTCATAGCCTACCGTGGAGAACCAGAGAGCTGCCTGGCGTGGGCACGGCGCTTGACTGCATAGCTTCCCTCTGGGAAAATTCGGAGCAAGGCTCCGAGCAATAATATCATTCCCCCTATGGCAATATTTAGCCTCCATTTGAATTACGTGCATCACATTGCAGAATATGATTTGACTAGAGAAATCGCCTCAATAAAGTTGCTGTCGTTGGACTCCCTGCGAGCCAGAGAACAGTTCTGGAAGCCAGACATTCGGAATCGGATTGGCTGACGATAAGTTCAGTCGCATGGTCCCAGGAAACTATGGCCTGTTCGCAGCTAAATAAAATATGCGCAAATGGCGTCTTCCATTTGACGTTCTGCGGACTGTCCCATCAGTGCAGACTTTTCCGCTCGTAATTTACATGCCATATAACCACCTCGCAGCATTGCTGGCACGGGCGGCTCGCCAGCCGTATCGCAACTTGTGCTCGCTGTCGATAGACTCAAGTAACTAGACGAAAGGCGGCAGCTTAAAGGGGTAGCCCCCATTCTTGACCCGGAAGATGGAGAGCAAAAAGCCGTATACAAGGTACAGCACGCAACCCCAGACAATAACCATGGCTTGCTGCAGCTTAGGATTGCGTTCCCTTGGTGCCTTGATGGCTAGAGAGATGGTGGCAAAGGACAGGAGCCCATCTGCGCAAGTTAGCAGGCGAGCCCGGGTCTCAAAGACGGCTCGACGGGGAACACGTACAGAGGAAGGCGATGATCTGTGTTTCAAGACCGAACTGATTCTGAAAACCACCAGCAAAGTAGGTGATTCCACCACGTCCGTCCCCAGTCACATAAGGGACCTTCCGAATTTGGTTGAACATATGTCCGCTGGTGAAAAGGAGGATACCGATAAGGCTCAACGCGGCCCACAGATTGCGGTTCTGGATAATGGGCAACAGAATCGGCCATGCCTTCGCAAGAATACCGATGGTAGCCAGTCCACTGACAATAGCTACGGTCCATCCCATCCAGTTGACGGGCCGTTTCACCGGAGGGTGTGGGCGGCCGGGGAGGTGGCGTGCGATCCATGCATGGACCTGCTCGGCGGTTGGTGGGCTGTATGTGGGCTGTTGAGCGTCATACCTTCATATACAAACGACGGAAAGCGCAATTACTCACCCACTCGTGAAGTCATAACGTAAGGGCTCAGGGTTGGCAACGGCGTGAGGTCCTGTGGTGGGTTGGAAAAGAAAGAGGACGGGAGCTGTTTGTAGGCCAAGCTATGACGGCAGAGGTTAGATAGAGAACTAATATCCTTGGGGAAAACTAGATTGGCATACTGAGATAAAGGTATCTCTCCCATCAGAGAAGTCCAGACTAGCCAATACGAGACGAGAGTCACCCTGCTTGTCACCCTTAGTCCAGCTACGGGCGAGGACATCCCACTCGGGTTGGAATTGGTGACACAACTCGCAGCCGAATTTCTGATCCAGAGCCGTCAGGACAACAGCGACGCTATAATCTCGTGGGGCGGACGTGAGCTTCCTGTAAGATGAGTCGGACAGCTTGACCGGTGCCGATGTCAAAGCCTTTGTGTGGTACTCCTCGAACACGGGCTTCTTGGCAGCGAAGGCCCCGAAAGGCAGAGCGGCGGAGAGGAGAAGAGAGAGCCACCGCATGTTGCCCAATTCCGGAAAATGAAATTAAAGAGCGTAAAGTGCTGGGCCAACGATCGAGTGCTTCGATTTGCACAATTTGTCAGCCGTGAGATTTATGTGATGGGGGAGAAATTGACATCGAAAGGCTCCACGATCCAACGACGAAGAGGTTCGGAAGTTGAATGTTGGCCTTAATTGAAAGCAATACTTTACCAATTGAAGCTGTTAACCCCCGAGACTTGAATTATTCAGTTATCAAGATGTATTACGTATGTGAGCGAAAGTGACCAGGTACATAGGTACCTACCTACAGATGATCTACTAAAGTAGGAAAATTGGAAGTCATATTGGTCCAAGCTTCTTTGAGCTAACCATTTCCGGTAGTTTGTTGACAAAACGCCAGAACATTCCCATTTGATGAAGGTGCAGGTGCATCGAACACGCACTCTTTCCCCTCCAGCATCGTCACATAACCTGGGTCATAATCGCCTTGAAACGCAGAAAGATCAACCACAAACAAGATATCCGCTATATTGAAACCTCTTATAGCTGAATTCGGGCTTGCTGAGGGACTTAGACTTTTACTACATACTTACGAGGTTCTGATTAATCCATCTCGCTCCTCCCCTCTTCTGCCAAAAAGAACGCGTCAGTTCGCCGTGATGGGGAGAATGACAACAAGAGTGGCAAAGGCCGCAACGGACGCCAAGCAAGCCGAAATGGAGATAGATGAGGTATGTACCGTACGCCCATGGTGCGACGATTTTCTGTCCTGCTACCCCCAATCTCCAGTCGCCGTTTATAACAGCCTCTTCTCTGACCCATATTATAGCGTCGAGAGCTTCTTCATAACCTCGAGATGAAGCATCAACGGAATGGCAGCAATACCGATCTTCTAGTCAAGGACGAAGATATCCGCCGACTAAAGCTGAGAATCCTTCTGCTGCGGGATGAAAATACTTCGTTACGGGATCAGGTCGCCCAAAACAACGACGTGAACACTACATTGACTTCTCAATGTGACGATTTGAGTGCGCAGATCGAGGCCAAAATGGAAGTTATTCGTTCCCAGGAGAAGGAGTTGCGAAAGCAGGAACGAGAGTACAAAAACTTGAAGGTAATCTACACTCTATGGCTTGTCTATCGTAACCCATACGTCAGGTACTAACAGTGTATCCCGACAGGCTGAACTTCAGTCCATGACCAGTGCGACACAAGAGTCGGAGAACCTGCTCTCCGAGAAGCTAGCGTTAACACGCGAACTCGCAGTTCTGAAACCAGAAATAGAACATCTGCGATCGCAAGTGGACCAGCAACAAGCCACCCTCACCGAGAAGTTATCCCTGGAACGCCAAGTCAACACCCTTGAGGTCGAACTCGCAAATGAGAAGAAGGCAGTGAAGCGGGCAATGCAAAAGCGTGAAAGCAACGACCGGGTTGAGGACGAGCTTCGAAAGAAGCTGCGCGAGACTGAGAAGAACTTAACAGCTGAGAAGACTGCGCGAGAGAGACTAGAGGACCAGCTCGAGCAAGAGAAACGGACCCATCAGTTCGCTTTACAAGAACAGGACAGCACTCGAGAGGTAGAAGCGGACCTTCGGAAGAAATTGCAAGACGCCCAGAAGCAACTGAGGGAAGAACAGAAGGACAAAGAGAGATTGGAAGAACAACTTGAAGCTGCAGCGCGAGCGTCACAGAAGGCACAGAAGCAAGCTAGCAGTGAAGCCGAAGATGAGTTGCGTGCTCTGCTAAAGGAGGCTCAAAACGACCTTGAAGTCCAAAGGAAGGAATCTGAGAAGATACGGCAAGAGAGCCAGGTTGCAGTATCTGAGGCCGAGGAGCGCAGTGAACACCTAGAGAAGAAGCTCGAGAAATTCAAGACGAAGGTGCGGGAGCTCCAGGACCAGCTGAAGCAGTGCCAAGCCGACCTGAAGAAAGCACAGCAAGCCCGTGGTCCTGCGCCGGAAGAGACTTCGACGAAATCCAACGGACGACCTCAGGCCTTCCGTAAGAAGAAGGCTCAGGATATGGCCATGGACGACTTCACTCAGATCACGATAGATACCCCTAGCGCTGAGGATGGAAACCGAGCACGGCGAATGTTCAAGAAGAGACCTATTGAACCTAGTGCTGTTGGTGAGAAGTCAACGTTCTCCATCACACCGTTCCTCAACCGAAGCAAGACTGGTAGCGATGACGCCCCCGAAGAAGACAACGAAGAGGTGGAAGACTCGATATTAGGCCCACGGCAAAAATCGAAAACTCCCGAGGTTGCCACTGCTGCATCCGAAGCGGTCCCAGCCGAAGGTGCAGATGCCGAGCCAACAGCTGCGCCCGCGGCGGAGGACGACAAGCCGAAGTCCAAGCGAGGCAGGCCCAAGAAAGTACTCGGCGACGCCCCATCCGCCAAGAAGAACGCGCAGCCGTCCGCCGCGGCAAAGAAGACGGCGAAGGCCAGCAAACCCAGTCTCGAGAAGGTGTCCGAGGAGTCGGCGGAGGCAGAGGATGGCAACGAAGAAGAAGATCCGGTGAAGAAGCCACAGGAGGCGGCGGAGAAGACGAAGACCATCAAGTTCGACGTCGCACAGAACGAGGCGAGCGCGGCCCCGAGCCTCAACGGCGAGCAGCCCAAGAAGAAGAAGCGCAAGGTCCTCGGCTCGACCAAGACCGTGTTCGGCGAGGAGGACGAGGAGGCGCCGGCGCCGGTGGTGGTGAGGAAGCAGGGGAAGGTGCAGCTGGGCGGCGGCGCGAAAGGACTGAGCAAGGCCCCGCTGGCCGCTCGGAGGGCCATCTTTGCTGCTGGTGCTGGTGCTTCCACGTTCTCGCCCCTAAAGCGAGATCGTAGAGGTGTGGGTGCCAGCTTTCTTGCATGATGCTGACAAACATTCATGGATTGGAGTTAAGCAGATAGGGATTGGTCACGGCCGGGATAACATGCATTTGTAGGCGTTTTGTTAGGTTGTATTTTAGGTCATTCAGGGCTCGGGATCAGGCTGTAGTTCATGATTGCATTCTTTTGTGCGGATACAGACTTTCCAGACGAAATACTGCTTTATTGGCTGCGGATTGTTCTAGATGTGTCTTTAATTGATTCCCATAGCCATGTTATACACATATCATAGCGGTCCATTCTTCCTTGAATATACCAAGCCACACGCAACAGAAGCAGCCATTCAAGCAACCTTCGGCCTCCTCCCCTCCTCGATCATGACCAGCTTATCCTCCCTCCAGCTCCAAACCGCCGCGATGGCAGTGCCCGGCCCAGCGACAAGCGCCAGGGCCACGATCCCGACAGCGACACCGACGAGCCGCGAGGCCGCGACATTCTCGCGGCCGTGCAGCAGGCGCAGCGCGTCGGCGACGACGACCCAGCACCAGAGCAGCGACGAGGCGACGATACCCCACCAGTCCCACTGGAAGATCCAGTGCAGGCCCGGCGTCGGGCCGTCCCTCCAGGTCGACCTGTCGGGGACGAAGACGTGGCGCAGCGAGAGCCGCGGGTCCGAGGAGGAGAGGCACGCGTACAGCGTCCCGACGTGCGCGGCGACCGACACGAGCCCCGCGACCAGGTACAGCCGCTTGAGGTGCGGGACGTCGCCGTTCTTGGGCGGGGCCCTGGCCGAGGCCCTGGACACGGGCGTCAGGGACGACGAAGAGGCCGAGGACGGCGGGAACCAAGGCAGCACGGATGCGAACACGGCCAGCAAGGCGTCGACGAGCAGCGGCGCGGGCTGCCAGAACGCAATCAGGGCCTGCGTAACGTGCAGGTTCCGGCCCCAGTAGCCGTGCGCGAACATGGCCAGCGTGGGCACCAGGTACCCGAGCACCGTGGCCGGCAGCAGGGCGCGCGCGTAACCCGGCCGCAGCTCCCGGCCGGAGCGGTGGTACGCGTCGTCGTCCCGCGATGCGGCCACGTACGCGACGTAGAACAGCGGCACGACGACGGCCCCGCCCACCGTCTGGTACAGGAACCCGAACAGCGGCGTCCAGACCATGGCGCGCCCCGCGCTGCGCCGCCGGCTCGCCTCGACGGCCCACACGGCCACCACGGCGAAGAACGAGATCAGAACTGCGCGCGACATCCGGGGGTCAGCGAATTGTTGGCCTTAATTCATTACCGCGAGTAAATCTGGAGTCATAGGACACGTTCCGGGAGCTAGTTACTCCCTAAAACCCTCTTCCGGAGATATTCGTGTCCATGAACTAATTACCTAGGGAATAAAAGGGGGGACTGAGTTGAGGATGGAACAGCAGCTCCGGGGAATTCGCTCACAGTGCATCTGCTGCGCGCGCACGCCGGCGTCGAAGCCCGCGGGTCCGGCGACGAAGGCGGCCACGAGCCCGGCGAGCGCCGCGTCCAGGCCCGCGACGCCCGTGTACCGCGTGCGCAGCGGCGTGCTGCCGTCCTCGAGGACCCCGCGCTCGAGCTGCTGCATGAAGCCGGCCGGAACGTCGTTGAGCGCCGGCTCGACGCGCATCAGCCACAGCGCCGCGGCGGCGATGGCCCAGAAAGCCAGCGCGATGAGTGTGTTGAAGGGGCGGTTGCGGGAGGACGCTAGCGAAGGGCTCGCAGGCGGGAGTTTGGGCTCCGCCATAATGCTATCGAGTTCTGTTTGCAGTACTTATCAAACGTATATCGTGTTTTCCAGCCCCAGTTTCCCCAAGTCGAGGATAATAGAGTAGAGGTCTTTATAGTCAACAACGATGTTAAGAATACGGGACCTCAGAGCCCAAGAAGGATTAAAACCAGGGCTGTTAGATGAAGGCCGACTCATCAGGGGATTTGTACGAATCCGCGGCGCGCACCAAAGACTTGGCGTAGGATTTCTCCTTTTCGGACGCAAGTCAGCTCCAGTCTATCCATCACAGTCGAGATTATGTCCGATATCGCGTAGTCTACCCAGTACCCCTGAGGCAAAAGTGCTCATGAGCACCGCAGGATCATATATATTTAATACTGAAATCCATCGGTTCCCAGGTAGTTGAAAGGCCTATCTAAGGATTAAGCCTACGAAAGATCGTGATTAAAGGTGTCCTTACCCAAGGGAACACGTCGGTGCCTGCGACTGGGGCTCGGGAGCGGTGCTAATAGGACCCCAGCGTGTCCGAGACTCAGCTTCAAAAATTTCCCACATCGATATTACCAACACCACGGCCCGGATGCCGATCCATGTCGTCCGTTTATACGAAATTCGTTGTTGTTTGAGTTGAATAATCCCTGTTGACGGGGCATGATAGCATATTCAATCGGTTATATCTTCATCTACGAAGTGAGAGTCGATGAGCAGCATCGTTACAGGCCCGGTGAATAAGCTGCGGTCAACATTCTGTGGGGGAACTGTTCGAGCCAATGGGTGGTCTAAGGTAGTCTAATATGGATTAGGTAAGCCAAAAATTTACCTACCTAAGTACCATTTAGTTATTTCATAGTGCAACTTTATCGTGGTAGCCCCGATTCGCCGCCTTCTTCATCCTAGTATCAGAATGGGATGCGTGTAACCGCTACCTCTCGAACTTATCGCGTTGATGCAGCCACTGACGAGGATCCCGGGGCCTCACAATGGAGGGTTCGTGAGGGCGGCTCTGGCGGCCGTAGCCGCCGTCCCCGGCGCCGTTCTCGGCCGGCAGACGCGGGCCGCCGCGGCGTCACGGGGCGTTCGTTGGTCGTCGTCTAATTCGCAATGGAAACAACGACAGTCCGGCGACTTCTATGCGCGCCAGGCGAGGGTGCAGCACCTGAGAAGCCGGGCCGCGTTCAAGCTGTTCGAAGTACGTCCAGCCAGCCCCCTCTGAACGAGGTGAACTTATCCCGACGGTAAAGCTCACGCGCATTGCGCTTAGATGGACAACAAGTATAAGCTCTTCAAGAGAGGGCAGACGGTGGTCGATCTGGTAAGTGGCATTTCTGGGGTGGGGTTGGGCAGGCGCTGTTGAATTGATACTTTGCGTGCAGGGTTACGCGCCAGGTAGCTGGTCTCAGGTATGTTGCACGCTGCCGAGTGGCTGTGTTCTCGCTCATCGGTGCTAGGTCGCACTGGAGCGTACGAAGCCCCATGGGCGCGTTGTAGGTATAGACCTCCTCCCAGCGCAGCCGCCGCCGGGCATCTCTGCCATCCAGGGCAACTTCTTGTCGCCCGCCGTGCAGAACCTCGTCAAGGAGTATCTTTTCGAGCATGCGCAGCGCCCCGTGGTTCCATTGGAGTCCGGAGAAAATAATGGGGATGTCCTTGCCGACCGTCCGAGTTACATCGAGTTCGAGCGGGCCGACTCGATTGCGCGAGAGCATGAGCAGCCCTCGGAGGAGGAAGGACGTTTAGTTGATGTACGTGCTGCGAAATTTAGATATGAAACTCACCGGCTGGAGAGTATTGACCGGAAGCAGGTAGTATTGAGCGACATGTCAGAACCCTGGGCACAGACTACCGGTCATTCCAGCAATACATTGAGTAACCCCTATCGTAGGATGATGAACACGAGCGGCATGAGGTTTCGGGATCACGCAGGAAGCATGGTGAGTATCACTCCGTGGAAGAAGTTCCCGCCAGGTAGAGGAACAGGAACTCATTGACATCTTTCC
This sequence comes from Monosporascus sp. MG133, assembly GCA_004155925.1. Lineage (NCBI taxonomy): Eukaryota > Fungi > Ascomycota > Sordariomycetes > Xylariales > Monosporascus > Monosporascus sp. MG133. Next base: position 48,098 of record QJNX01000343.1, read on the forward strand.
AGGACCTCTGCCGCGCGGCTCTGCAGTTTGCCAGCGACACGCTTCGCGGCGGCGGCCATTTCGTGTGCAAATTTTACCAGGGCGCCGAGGACAAGGCCTTGGAAATGAGGCTGAAGAAGATGTTTGGAAGAGTCTGCCGGGAGAAGCCCGAATCGTCGAGAAGTGTGGGTTGATTTCGTCTATCCATTGCCCTACCCCTTACTCCAAGACTGATCCTTCCCCAGGAATCCAGAGAAGCGTATTTCGTCGCGCTGCGTAGGAGGGTAGACAGAAATTTTTCAGATACTGGGCCGTAAGGGGATGCCGCCCGAATGAGTGCCCATTAAGCTGATTAGAGCGCGCCTCCATAAGTTTGACTCTCTGTGATAACATCTTCGATGTCTTTGAGCTAGGCACGCAATTTCAGTCGATCACGTCAATTAATGACCGTCCAAAATATGCTCGATAAACAAGATCGCACAGAGCCCCGACGCTCTATTACGTACGTGTCGCCTCCGAGACCTCCATATAACTTAACTATTATACAGAGCTCTCCGCTGGTACGAGTCCTGGAAACGAATCTATAGGGCCCACGACTAAGTCTGTATGTCTCTTTTCTAGATGAGACATCGTCTTTTGACCCTCTATCTAGTCTCGACGTCCGTCGAACTGAACACTAAAGAGAGACGTGCCGGTGAAGGCGATCCTCTCGCCCAGAACAATCACCACATAAGAACATCCGTATTAGACCCTGCCCGTTCCGTTTCTGGCATGCTTCCTACATATGATTTTATCTCTTTTGCAAGCGGGTGCGAGGTCAACTCCTGCTCTCAGAATTCGATTCCTCCGACCTCGCATATGAAAGCGTCGCATGGGTGGCCTGGTTGACGAGCCATGCCTTTGCTTTGCGGGGTCGAGCATGTCTGGATATGCAAATCCCCAGCGCCACCCGGTCACGCCATTATTAGTAGGACTTGCGGACATCCCGATCGAAGATACGTGCGGCAGATCCGACTTGGTATCACCAATGGCACGCTGTGCGGTAATGATATGTGCCATCCGCTCTCCCCCGTAACCGGCCATGACGGTTCCACGGAGAAGTCTCTAGATACTCCCAATGATCCAGACGCCCGGGGGGTTATCGCGAATACCGTCAGTACCATCTCGCAAGCACAAGCCTGGTATCAACAGAAAAAGGACACTCACGCATCGGCTGATTCAAAGTGACTCTCCTTGCAATGAACTCGACGTGCCCCATGTATGCGATATCTTCGCCCGGAAGGATAGTTCCAACTGTGTAGTCGCCATGCCCCAGGAGAACGACCACATCCCACCTGGACGTAGGCACGATGCTATCTCCAAGATAGCCGTCGATAGTGAAGATGCGGGGCGAGCCATTGACATGGGAGTTTTTCAGCTCGTTTCTCAGGCTAAAGTCTAGTGCGAAGACCGAGAAGTGGTGGGGTTCAGTCAGGTCCTTTAGATGCTCCTCCTTGAAGCCCTTCGGCGGGAATATCCTCACAAAGTCCAATGCAAGAATTTCTGTAATCGGTCGCCAGTTAGTTACCCCAGCAGCCGGTGGTTTTACCACAGCGGACGAGACGATTTCTCCTATCGTTGACTGAATTTCGCCATCTGTTCTCAATGACAAAGGGCCACTAGTGTGGTCTTCCTGGCCGTGTATGTCTCGACTGGAACCCCCGTGCTTTTGTCTCACACTAACTGCATCAGACGGTGAGATGAACTCGGGTAGCAAGATATCCAGTATCGTCCATGAGCCGTAGATGTGGCATAAGTGATATCGTCTAGCTGCAAGAGCCCGCCGAGTCGAGATATCTACTGACCGACCATGGTCGAATCCACGGTCTCATCCCGCGTTATCGTGGTGCAGAGCAGCAACCCGCAAGCCGAGCCTCCCTTGTCTGGCTCTTCGACATGGAGGTGCATCAGGTGCCTATCAGAGAGTTGGAAGCCACCTCTTAGATCGAGATCATGGGCCCGGCCGCTCCTCTTCTTCAATTTGAGGGCGCACTGGACTTCGGTCCTCTCGCTAAAGACCCAGCTCAGATGCGGTTCGGTTTTGAGGGCATATCTTATAACCCTCTGAACTTCCCAGCTGGTGCACTCGATCCAGATCATCACGTCCTGTTCGACATCATCATAGCAGCCCTTAGCCCGTCATGCCATACGAACGCTGTTGTTGGTCCAGCGATTATTCAACGGAAGCCGAATTTTTGTGTAGCAGGAAGATAACAACATCTCCAAATCTGTCTTCAATTGCTTTATCAGTAGTCCCGAGCTCCCAAGGCTGGGATGAATTTCCGGCCAGTGGAATAGGCCATAGTAAAGGCCTGGGCCTTTGGGGGCAGGCTCGATATCAGGAGAGGTCAGAGGCAGCACCATTGCAGTTGGTGATCTAGACGTGTTTGGAGTAGAAGCAGTGGTGCTTTCGCAAGCCTCAGCTGCCAACGTGTTCGGTTCTGGCCGCATGCATTGCGCCTGCTTATCCGTGTCGTTGGCTCTAGCTGGCCGGTGAGCAGATGAGTTGCGGGCCAGCCGCGACCGTAGCCGTGATGGTAGTCCTCGATGCGGTTTGTCTTTTGTCCGCTGCGCAGTTCCCTGGGATGCTGGTGCTTGGGGGGGGGGAGGGGCGCCACATGTGACGAGCAGTCTAGGCCTGAAGCTGTCATTGCCGGGTCAGTGGTAGACTGGCGGTAATAAGAACTGCGGTCTTCTATCATACCACTGACATAGCGACGGTATTTCTATAACTCCCTTTTATGTGTACACGATCATTGGAGGTGACCATTTGGTTTCGCAACAATCCTGTCCCTCGACCTGGCTGTGTCACCTTATATTCCGGCTTAGAGGTTGAAGCTTTATGTGTGGGGTCTAGGTAAAGGTTCGCTGAGCACGAAACATGAGCGGTTGTCAAGTCAGGGCGTGCGGACTCGCACATGAGAATCTGAGGCTGTGTTGACCAAGATCGGTAGTTAGCAAAGTGTGCGTATGGGGGCTCAGACCCGTAATGGCCATTAATCGGGCTGATTGTGAACGGCAGTATACATTGACGTACGCGATATCGCCCTTGACAGTAGACAATCCGAGCCTGCATCGTCTAGCCTATCATCTATATTAAAGCATCTGATGGCGATGTGCTCATTGGGACGTACCTCTAGGGATGCGTCATAACACTTTCACGGGCTCCGAGATTGACCTGCTACATGAAGATCTGGCCCCAACTATCTGACAACAGGCTGCGAGCAGATCACTATGAGCAACTCCTTAAATATTTGAACCTTGAGTTTTACAGCCTTCCAACTCCTGGCTCCTCGAGCGTATGGGGCCATTGTGGACACCACGCTGTACATTGTGCATGTACGATCGGTGGTCAATCATCTGCAGCCCGCCTATCTCGATTCCCTCCAGGCGCTCGTAGGGCAGCAGCCCGACTGCATGGCCGGTGATATCAAGATCTTTTCCAAACTCCACGTCAGCACATGGATCCCGCTGACGGTCCCGATTCCGGGCTCCCGGACTCCCTTCGTAGATAAGGGTCCCTATCGTGGCGCGCGGATAAGTCGCTAAAGCAGGCGGTCGAAGAGCGCTTTTCGCAGCTCGCAACCGGAGGCCACGATGGGCACCACGGGTACGCCTTTGGAGGATTGACGACCGCTGCAGCATGGTGTAACTGATGAAGAATTACCGCTGGAGGGTCCTGTGGACTAATAACCTGATCGACCACCTGCTCGTCGACCCCGCGAATAAGATGGTGAAGGTCTACGAACACAAGATCTGTATGTTCAATCACCACAATTTCAGCGACGACTGCCCGATGCCCGGGAAGGTGCTGCGGGAGGCCCTCGAGAAACTCAACCTGCTGTTCCCGCCGAACGACCCCGAGACGCAGCGATACCTACATCCGTCAGTGGTGAGCCTTTTCCACGAGCTGGGGTTCTGCGGTGAGGGTAATAGCAGTCACCTGGGCCATTACAGGTACTGGCAGAAGAGCCTCGGCCAGCTCGCTGGCGAACTGGAAGAGGAGCCCTACGGCTGGCGACAGTTGCTTCCCGACAAGAACCTGGGCATTCTCAGGGAGTCCCCCGCGTTTTGGCCGACGGCAATCGTTGCCATCGTGCTAGCCCTGGGCTCCGGCATTACGTCGACCTGTTTCGCTGCTAAAGCGTACGACGTGGCCGTGGCACAATACGACCTCGCGCTTGCCCAGGTGTGCTCTACTCCAGGGGCTAATATCACATTGCCCAAGTACTGTTTATAACGGGATTCGGAACGTGTCAAGTCAAATACAATAGATGGTTACCGGCGGCTTCCATCGAATAGGTGAAGGAACGACGATGTATTCGGCAACAGCTCTGTTCAGGGTATTTTGTTGTGGTTGTTGTTGAAGTTGTGTTGTTGATTTGAAAGGTCGCTAAGGTGAGATGGCTCCCAATATACATATATATAAGGCCCAGACGGGTGGCATGTGCCGTGACGCTATTCTGGGTGAGAGCACTAGAACGGTCATATCACTCACACAACACAATGGCACAACAAACACGGAAGCTCTCATTTCCGCTTCCACTTCGTGCCCCCTAGAGTCTTTAAAAAGGTGACGGCCCTTCCCATTAACTACCGATAGGCCTCAGGGCCCGGGTATAATAATCTAAATGGTTATATAGAGGACTTTTCCATCTGATCTTAAAGATATACAAAAAAGCGGGAGTAGGCCGACGACAAAAATGATGGGAAGTGGAAAAGAAAAAGAAAACCAGCTAATTTATCATTCGTGATCTCGTTCATGGCGCATGCATCCAAGACAGAAATAACAGGCGGGGGTTGCGGCTGCCTGCCAGCAGAGGGCTGCCCAGCCTAGTGCCGTGGATAGATAGATCGGGCAACACATATCGAGGTATCTATGCGCTTCTTCAGTCGTTGTCGAAGGCGTACCCGCCCCCACGTGGCAGCGGGCTCGCAGCGCCGCTGCCGGCCGCGCTGCTGGCCGTCGTGCCGGTGAAGTAGCTCTGGTCGATGCGGAAGATCCAGTCGAGCTTCTCGCGCTCGTTGCGCGCCGCGAACAGCCACGTGTTGTCCGTCCCATAGACGGCGAACACGCCCGCCTGCAGGCGCTCGCTGAGGCCGCCGAGGCCGGGGCCATGCGCGTTGATCGACGAGGAGGGGGAGGCCCCCCGGTTGCCCGCCCAGACGGGGGATACGAGGCTGCTGGCCGAGGAGGATGTCCTACGACGGTGACCCGGTGGCCTCGCGCCGCCGTTCGCCTGCCCGCCCCGGGCCGCCCCGGTGTCATCCTGGTTGTCGTGCCCGTCTCCGTTGAACAGAGCGAGGATCTCCGGCTGGCTGTCGACGCGGGAGTTGCGCAGGCTGACGACGGCCACTTCGTCGCCGTCCGTGACACTGTGGATGTGGAGGTAGGGTCGCCGCAGCTCAACGAACCTCTTGATCCACTTACTCGAATCGTTATTAGGCACCAACAGGTAGCCTCCCTTGAGCACCTTCGGATTTTTCGGCACCCGGATGATGGTGGCAATGAGTCTCAGCGGCTCTGTCGACTCTGGCGCGATGCCGTTCTCTGGTGGTGTGGTGTTTTCTGGGCTGAGGATGCGGATCACTGGATCTGGATGCCGGCGCCAAAGCTTGATGCACTTTTTCAAGATCAACGCTTCACGCTCGTTGTACTCTGGTTCCTGTGACTTTTCCTCTGGCTCTGGCGGCTCGATGGGTTCTTGTTCTGGCTCCTCTTCTGCGGTTTCGGGCTCTTTGGGCGTTGACGGCCGCGAACTCTCCGGGGTATCGTTCAGCAAGGCGCTGATGGAGTCTTCGTCGTCGCCACGTTGATTTGGTGCTGGCGACAAATCCTCTGAGGACTGGTCTTCCTCTTCGACGGGTTTGTTCTTCGGCTCCGGCAAACCAATCTTCTTTAAGTAGAGCTGAGCTGCACCGACCTCGGCAATGCGCATCCTCTTTTTCCATGCCGCGATGTAATCGCTTATCAGCGAGACACCTCGGGGATGCCAGTTGTTCAAGTTCTCTTCGCCTTTCACATAGTCATGCTGACTGTCCATTCGCCACAAGTCCCCCACTCGCTTAATGGGCGCAGGTCGCATTTTCACGGTGAAAATTGCCGACGAAGAGTGTACAATCCTGACGTGCTGGAAAAGCGACTGGAGCATTGATGTTTGACGGATGTATGTCCTGCCAAGTATCTGGCAACAGATATTCATCGAAAACTTCATCGGCGCGGCAAGTTTATCGGAACTAACGTCCCAAGACAGAGTCATTTGAACCTTGTACTTGTCTGGGGTTGTTCGGTCCAGGAGAAGAGAGTTGTGCAAGCTTGAGTCCCACTGTCCCGATATCGTGGCGCTTCGTGTGCCGTTCGCATTTTGACGGAAAATCGGTTTCGTGCTAAGCCTTAGTGGTATATCAGGGCTCGGTGCGCCCATGTCCGGAGTCTTGCCCGCGTGGTCAAGCAGCTGAATCTTGCCTACCCTTACGGACGTTATGTCCTCCCATGGTAACGCATCACCGGAGCTGTGGGTAAGATTGATTGCTATCCGCCGCTGCAGGCCCTGGTGGAGTTGGAAGGTTCCGCCATCCAATTCACTTGTTTGCGTCACCTCCACAGGAACATAATCACCGTTCTCGTTGAGCTCGAGTATCTGAACCCTAGCTAACATATCATGTTTTTCTTCGGTGTGAAAGTGAGATTCGTTGATTCGAGCGCCTTTCGACTTGCTCTCGGCTCCTGGTATAGAATCCCGCATCTCATCCCAACTCAGTAGTTTGTCGAGATGCATGCTAGAGACTTTGGCAAAAATCGCAACCCGGAGGCTAACATCTATTGGTCCAAACAGTGGAACGCTCATGCTATGAACGCTGTCAAAACGGATTGGGCCTTCGTCAAAGTCTTTAATCATTTGAGTGGTGGTGACACCATCCACACCAGGAATGAAGAGTTGAGCGTGGACGTCAGTCCCCTCACGTTCCGCAAAGCCAACCATATCGTGCATCACAACATTATACTTTAGCGTGCTCGACGGCGCTCTCGCGCTTGAGGGCTCCAAGGAAAGTTTCAAAATTCCAATCGCATGGGAAGTATAAGGTGACAGGACATCCAATGTGAAGTCTTGCACCCGGCTATCAAAAACAGCCTTGAGAGGGACGTCGACCTCTCCGACCAGAGAATACTCTGGCATGCAAGCCTCGACAAAGGGGTTATCGAACTTGAAATGCTGGGAATATTCAGGCTGGTCGAGATATTGATGCATTTGACGCATCTGCCTCACTCGATCATGCAGTTTATCCAAGCTCCACAGGTGTACGACCGAATTCTTGTAGTCGACTACGCGGATTCCCACGCAGGGCTTCGGAGCCTCTTCAAGGGCAACATCGTCGCCTTCAGACACGTCATTAAGCACCATGTCGTAGGAGGAGCAACGAGTATGCCCGCCATCAACCACAGTAAACTGGAACGAGACGCTTTCGCCAAGTTCTTGGCTCATGATCTGCGCCTCCTTCAAGATCGCGGCATGCTGAAGAACCGCTTCGGCCATCTTGACATAGTGTCGGCTTCTCCAATGTCCAACAACTTTCTTGGCTATCTCGACCTCCTCTTCGGACAACTTTGGCTTCGCCTTTGGTCGCTTGAGTGGATCTAGCTTCTCGATTTTCGCCTCAAATTCTTGTTTCTGGACCTCGAGCTGTTGCTGCATCTCAGCCTTGAGCTGGACGAGAGTCTCTTCCATCTTCTCTTTCTCCTTTTTGATTTCTTCTACGTCCACATTGGCTACCTCGGCGGATTTCAGTTGATCTTCGTATTCCTCTTTCCGCTTGTCTAGCTGTGACTGCATGGAGTCACGAGCATCTCTCAGCCGATCATCAACTTCTCCCGCCCTAGGAGTAGAGGGCATGGTCAATGCTGTGTCGAGCGAGAAGTTATCGATGGTGCCGGCCGACATATACTTCTCGCGAATAGGATAAGAAGTGTTTGAATCTAGATCCTCTTCCCCTTCTCGCTCGTTGACGCGCTCCGCGCGAGCTCGTTGTACATCTTCGAACAGGGCGTTTAGTTCCTCGTCCGTCAAGCTCTGAAGGTTTTTGTCGGTGCCTAGAATCGCCCCAGCAGCTTCCCGCCGAGCAAATGACCAATCTGAGTCACGTCCTCGATCTACCGACGGTGAATCCGGTCGACTCTCCCCGACCTCTGAGCCAGCTTTACTCATAGTTCTGTCGTGGCCGGGCCTCGGCGAGGTGGCCGTACGGTCCAGCTGATTGGCAGTAACGGACTGACGAAGGAGACTTTGCCGATGCTCATCCCGTTCTGCCCGGGCCTCCAGAGGGTGATTAAACCTGAAAATGTGGAAGTCACCAAGGATGACTCGATACCCAGAATGCAATCTAGTAGTCTCAGATACTCGCTTCCCGTTGACCATGATCGACGCGCCTTCGTTCGGCGTTACCGTGACAGTGCCGTCCGGGCCATTGTCAAAATAGCAATGGTCGTGGAGAATGCGGGTTCCGTTCAGTCGGATGTTGGCCTGGTGCTCCGCATTGGAATCCACATTCCCCACGGTGGTCCTACCGGGCTTGAGATTGTACACCAAGCATTCCGCGAGGAGAGGGTCATCCGATAAGTTGACAAGATGGGGCATCTTCTTTGGCATATGCAGGCCGACAAAACCTTTCTCAATACTGATACCGAGCTCTTCAAGGGCGGCCTCACGTTCTTTGTGGATCTCCTCCGTCTTCTGCAGCTTTTCCTCCCACGTTTGATTGAGATCGGTCAATAGTTTCTCGCTCTGGCTGAGCTGTTCTGCGATCTCCGCTTTGGACACTTTCTTCACGGTGCCATCGGACGATGTGATGCTGACGATCTGCTGTTCCAGGGGCGTCCCTTCGGCGTAGACTTCGTCGGGCGGAACACTACTAGAACCACCACCGCCAGCCGCACCACCGCCCAGCTTGCTCCTTAGCAGAGCCAGCTCCTCTTTCAGCTCTCTAATCATGCGCGCGTTTGCATCTTCATTGACAACGGCGTGGTTCTTGATGCGCTTGGCGGAGTCGGCATATCGAAGCGTACTCAGGGTTTCGTCGAAATTGATGTCCGCAGGACTGATGGCTGCAATCATAGCCGTCATACTGTTGCCACCTAGCGAATCCTTCAGGAGCCATGTCAAGACACTGTCTCGATACGGAACTTGACCAGCTCCCTTCTTTTTCTTTCCCGTCCCCGTCGAGAGGTCAGCTAACGCGGCTATTACACGGCCAAGCGTCGACAAGGATCTGTTAATCTCGGCACCTTCCTTGAGTCGAGCGCCAGTTGCACCCGTCGACGTCGCTCTTTCGGAACCAGCAAGATCCACCAGACTGATTTTGGCTTGCTTCTCCATCTCCATCTTGGTTTCAGCATCGTACTTCTTCTGAGTAAGCATAAGCGTGAAGACGGCATGACTTCGACTAGACGTCTCGTTCATGTTCGTCGCGGCGACCGTCCTGGCCTTGTTGCCCTCGTCCATCAGGTTCTCGATTTCCTGGAAACTATTGACGACTAATTTGGCCAGATCCTCGACGTAGGGTCCGGTAGACGGATGTTCTCGAACTTTCAGGTTGCCTTTCGTCGATGGATTCAGCAGATCCCGCACTCTTTCGTTGTAAATTTCAAGATACGAAACTTCAACAGTGCACTTGGTGGTCTTATCCTCCTGCAGCTGGGCTATCCTCTTAAACATATCCTGGCAGATGTTTGGTATGATACCATGTTCCTTTCCGTACCCCATCATAGAATACGATTTTCCAGAACCGGTCTGGCCATAAGCAAAGATACAGTTATTATAACCCTGAAAGGCATTGTCCAAAAGAGGCTTTCCAAGGTCGTTATGCAAGTTCTCTTGCCCAGCGTAATTGGGGGCATTTTTGTCAAAAGACCAGTAAGATCTGTCAAAGGCAAAGGCCTTAACGGACGTATCCTTAGTCCCTTTACCACCACTGTGAGCAGTTTCGGGCGGCGGTGTCAGGATGGTCTGGTTGTCTTTCATCTCCACGATACATTTTGCCCCGCGATCGATTTCTGCTACAAGTCAGCATATCCAGCCTTTTGGCACGGAGAATCATTCTGTATGGTCCTGGCGTTGCCGGGCGCCGAACTCGGGTAACCAACCTCTGCTATTGAAGGGCCGCACCCTCACCACCACCTTGATATTGCCACCACCGGAGGGAGCCATGGTGGGCGGCTAGAGTCGTATCCTTACTATAGATTTCGGGTTGGGAGAAGAGTTGGGAGAAAGCCGCGGGTGGCAGCAATGCTAGCGGACCAGTGTTATGAAGTTGGAGTCTCTCGCGCACTCCTGACTGGTCTCTGGGGAAAGGGCTTGGAGGTAGTCGCAATTCGATCTCCCCTTCCGCGATGTGCGCTTAATAATTTCCAACGCATTACCACGAAAGCTCAACAACCCATTGTATCATCGAAGGGGCGCTCCAGACGGCGAGATGCTAATGGGCGCAACCAGATGGGCTCTTCGGGTGTCGTAGCGAAGCAAAATGGGGGTCGACAGGACTGGCGGGGAAGACTACGCAAAACCGCCACGGCGCCGTCGATTATGGTGGTCGCTTTCGAAAATGACAGGGTCCACCTTGTCGGTCTAAAGTCGCGCTTGCGCAGGAATATGGTACGGTAGTCGGGATTGAGGAGAGTGGCCGTTGAGGAAGCTGGTTGTTATCTCGTTGTTGTCTCGGGGATGGGAGGAGTTTCCGTCGTAGGTATATTGATTTCAACCTGGAAGTCTGTCAACAAGCGCTGGTACTTCTAAAAGTAGATTCCAGCAGATGCGCATTTTAATTGGATTTACGGGGTGGGACGTCAGCGGCCAGTGGCAGGCTCAGGGTACACAACGCCAACGCGGGCTGCGCGGTCGCGACTAACCTTAAAACTTTCAAGGGCACCCTCCACCTACTTCCCCTTTATGACACCCCGCCAAGACCCTGAGACGCTGCCGTTCCCCGTGTTATGGCTCAGCCTAGCAGCTGTTCACAACAGTCTGCGGCCCGTATCGGGCTCAAAAGCGATTTCTTGTTTGGGCAGCGTCTCTAAAGCCATTCTGAACAACCCCCCCCCCCCAAACCAAGCCTGGTACAGTATTCACAGCATCTTCGTGTCATGGTAAGCTGTTCTTGTCTTTAGATATCAAACTCTTTTATTCTTTCCTTTCTATACCGGGCTATACATTTTCTCAGTTCTCGCTAGTACCCTTCTGTTTCACCCTTTACATATATCCTTTCATCAGTTCAAGCGATTCTGCCTAGAGCGACGCCTAGCTGCTATCCCTCTGGCATCGCAATTTTTACGCAGTAGCTGCTATTTGCGCTGCGGGTCATCACCCCCAGTTGGCCTTTTAGCCCACCTTTCTTAATTGAATTAAGTGGCTCATTGGAGAGTTGATAAGTTGTAAAACACTTGAAAATTCTATAACTACTAGGTAGTCGAAGATGCACAGACTCTACCTAACGTCAAGGTGGGATATATACCTACAGGTCTCTAAGCAGGGCATTATGTAACTGATCTTCAACTTATGAAGCTCCGGGTCAGTCGGCGCTAAACCAGGGACAAAAAGTTTTAAAGAATGCTCTTTCCGATCAAGCTTGCTTCGCAGACCCCCACCGTCCAAAAGGCTACCAAACATCGCGGCTTCGAACAAGTCGTTGACCTGCCGCGCGTGATGACTGGCGTGGGCGCCAACAGCCAAGTCTCCAGTATCAGGCCCTCGGAGAAAGCCTTCGCCGTGGTAATCTTGAGCGCTTCTGCAATCCCTTCCTCGTGCGCCTGGTCCGTCGAGGCATATTTCACGGGTCCGGTCGAGAGGCACCACCAGAGCATGGCCAGCAGGCTTCTGAATCCGTGGCCCGCGAAGAGCCGCCCGACCGCATCGCACGGGTCGCCCCCGTTGCAGGCGTTCTTGAGCGGCCTGCTGAAACCTGTGGTGCGTAAGATTTCGTGGAAGACCTCGTCGAAATCGCCCTCGCGCTGTTCACCCGGCGTCTTGCGTGCCTTGGGGTAACCGAGCAGGGCGCGCCTGCAGAATCTGTGCCTGTCGTTCTGGATGGCTCCCGGTTCCATCCACCTCTCCGTAAACATGCGCCCACCGGGGTAAGCGTACGCGTCGTATACGCGTCTCAGTGCCTCTTCCGTCACAATTACCGTGTCAGTGATGTCGGCGGTGTTCAGAAAGTGGTTCATGACCTCGAAGTTGTCGAGGTCGGAGCCGACATCGATGACGTCCGTCCCGGGAGAACCGAAGATCATATCGCTCATCACGGCGGCGGGATCGGAGCTGCGGACGATAGTCTCCGCCGACATCCCTATGAGGCTGCTCTCCGAAAAGACCACCTGTGCGCTTCGCCGATCGAGTTTCGCCATCTTCGTCGACGGTTCCGCTTTGTACTTGACTTCCAGGCCGATCTTGCCCTCGATATATCTCGCTCCGATGTCAACCGCAGCCCTGCGCTCCGCTCCGCCCGGAGTTCGTACGGTATGAGAGTTGATGTTTTCTTTCCTGATTAGGTTCTCAAACCCCGGGAATACCTTGTGGTAGCTATGCTCGTAGTAGAAGACCATGTCGGTGACGTAATTCGAGTATAGTGTTCGGGCATCGCAAGCACCGATCAGCATGTTTGCCATACCGCAGCCGGAGATGGCGTCGCTGGTGACCAGAGGTTCCAACCATTTTTCTGCGCCGAACAGCCGGCTGACCTTGTCAGAAGCCCGCCGGAGGCCTTGTCCCTTGCATAGCAGCGTACGGCCGGCTATGTGTTGTTCTTCCTTCCACTTTAGGAGGTTGTCGGAGAGGCGGAGTCTCACCAGGTTCCGTGATAATGAGTCCCGCCCCTCTCGAAGTTCGTCGAAAGTGCTCGAGACGAAACCCAAGGCCTCGTTCGTGAGATCATCCAGATTTTCAAGGCGGCCGTCCCTAATCAGGGAGCTTGCTTCCGTGTAGCCCGGATGCACTGGAATGCGATCTATTGGCCCTTCGAGTGAAGCTCACCCCAAAAATAAGGAGGAATTGAGCTGTCTTGTAAGGGCCCCTCCGCAGAAGGCCTGCGAGCTGGTGAAATGCAATGAGAAGTAAAATCTGCAGTATCGGTCACGCAACCGTTCCAGTCCTCTTGAGGTCCGTAGCTTCCCAACCCTTTTTTTTTTTTTTTTTTTTTTTGTTGGGGGTTTTTTTTTTTTTTAAGTTTCGTAATGGTTTTAATTAAAAGGAATGTAC